>PVJH01006591.1:0-100480 GCA_004026705.1 Nesogale talazaci | reverse complement strand
ACAGGGCCGAGCCCCAGTGGCGTAGTGGTTGAGTGCGGGAATTTGGCCCATTGGCTTGGCGGTTCAAATCCAGCAGCAGCTTTCTGGGAGCAAGGCTGAGTAGTTCCCACACCACCAGAGGGCAGTGATGCCCCCCCTTCCGCAACCCCCCCCCCAAAAAAAAAACAAACAAACCAAAACTCCAGTGTAACTATCCTGGCCTTTCTCTCACCAATGTATCTTTTCATTTTCATACAACTTCCCCTTAGGGCTGAGCCCTGGTGGCGTGGTGGTTGAGTGTGGGGCTGCAGCCCACTGGCTTGGTGGTTCAAATCCAGCAGCAGCTCTCCAGGAGCAAGGCTGGGCCTCCCACTCCCACCAGAGAGCAGTGATGCCAAAAACAAAAACCTCCTTAATAACTGCCCATGGCCATCTCACGTTCTTTAAGAAAACCAATCAAGATGATGCCATTGGAATTCAGAAAAATCAGTAGCTGTATCCTTCTGAGCCTCAGTGTTGAACTTAACTGGCCAAGCAAATCCCCCTCAGACATCAGTGTTTAGAAGGGCCCATTTTTGGGGGGTGGGGTGGAGGTGGGGAAAGGGCTGGAATGGCTGCATTGGACAGTATTATTGGGTATAGCTGACTGATGAGGGGGACCAAAGGAGATGTGGCGGTGTGGCTAAGTGTATGTCTAGATACAGCCTTGGGCCCAGGGACAAACATCACTGCTTTCCAGGATTTGGTCCTAGTTCTTTGCTACAGATGTGCAAGATTTCTTATGGGATGACATGATACATATCACTCAGAAACTATAGAATACCAGCTATATGGGAGATCGCATATCCAGTGAGGGAATCTTTAAGTCTCGAGGTGCGTCTTCTTTAAAGGTGTATGTGAAAGGATGCTAAAATGTTTATAGAAAAGTAGAACTGACAGATAATAGAATTCTTCCATGAACTTAAAATGGGGTGTTTGGAGGGTGTGGGGGTTAGCTTCTGTTGTGAATTATACATAGCCAAACTGACCTAATTAATAGAAACCTAGTTCTTTAAAAAAATTTAAAAAAATTTTTTTTTAATTTTATTTTGCTTACCTGTTAACTTCAAATCTTTAGTAGTAAAAGATTTCAAGGATTTTAAGCTAAAGAAATTGCTTGGCTAGTAATTACCACAAGTCCCTCTCTGTGATTCCTGTACTACTCTGAAGGCACACCTAAATCGTCTAGTGCCATCGGTCTGATAAGCGTGAAAAGGAGGAAAGTTGCCGGAAAGCAGCGATTGCTGCGGACACACATATTCAGAGTGGGTTCCTGGAAACGACGAAGAATGCTTATAGGACATGCTTCCATTCTGAACGTTCTGCTGTAAAGCTCCAAGAAGCAAAACCAAAGTATGGCTCTAGCCTGCTTTCCTCACTAACTCAGACGTGGTTTGAGAATTCTCTAAAGCCTCTCTCTGGTGGCAGGGACAGCCTTCGGAAAGGAAGGCTGCTTTCTCAGGTCAGAAAACATCTAGAAGTTATTTTACTGTCTGCTCTCTGACCTTCTCACAGTTGGCACTTAATTTCAAGAAACCTATGCCAAGATTCTCTTCACTCTTATTCTGCCTAACAGTTAACAGCCCTGATTTCTGATCTCACTTCAGTGACTGTGTGAGGGTTGGTGGCCTTTGCAGAATGCACGGTTTGCGACACAGGCACCTGACAGTTTCTCTGTGCCTGGAAGGAAAGGGCGACGTGACAACAGTGCCTGAGATGGAACAGACATGTTCACGCTCCCAAAGTCAACTCAGGAAGACAGAATCAACCAAGCAGACCTGTCACAAATAAAAGATTGAGTCAGTAGGTTCAAACGCTTCCCACAAAGAAATGCCCGAGATGAATGTATCTGTGACAATCTCCCTTCCTAAATCTCTGCCAGATAAACAACTACCGACATTAGTTTGACTACCCTTTAATTAGAAATAATGAATTGATTCAGAAATATTAACAGACTCACGGTCTTTTTATATAGATATAAAACAACGTGAGAGATTATGTTCAGGGAGGCTTTTCTAGACTTCCACAGACTTTGCATTCTGCAAGTCCCTGGCTGCATTTATAGGGCGAGGACAATCAACTCTGCACCTGACGGCAAAACCGAATACTATGTGCCATCAGGCCATCCATCTAGCCATCTGCTGTCAACGTCTCTACATGCTCATTTCAGTGCCAGTGAAATAAATACATAATTTTTTAGAAGAATTCTTAGCTTCCTGCTAGATGTAAAAAGGGAACACTTCTGCAGGGGTCTGAGGACAGAGGAAGACTTTAAACTAATCGTGACTCCAAGACCAAGAAATGGAGCCCGTGGCCCCATGCTGAAACGCCCTGAGAGCTGGGGTCCACGTCCTCGTCCTCTTGCAGATGGCGTTTCCATGACGCCAACGCGACTGCTGCCCAGTTTGGAAGTCCTTTTGAGAAAGGAGTGGAAAAAGGCGTCCTATTTCAGTTCTAAGTCAATGTTAAAATTAGCCTCTCCTTCTTTTTCCTCTTCCTCTTTTTCTCTTCCAAGTTGTTTGTGGCATCGGCAAAGAACGTCACTTCACTTTTTGCCTCACATTCCCTCTTGAGGTAATCAAGACCAGCCATGTTGAAGCCGATAACATCCTGCAGAGGAAGACAAATTCAGTGAACGCGCCACTGGCCTTGCTCTCATGTTCCGCCTCTCCAACTGTTTTTCGTTTTGATTTTCTGATTTCTTCTAGCTCCAAACCAAAACTACCACCCAAATCAAAACACATCACCTCATGTGCACTTGTACGCAAAGTAATTTTTCCAAAAACAAGGACAGCACTCTATGTGATTTCGAAGTCAGATAATGTTTGCTCTCATTATTGCTTCTCCATAAAGCCACTCACCCGGACTTGGCTGACTTTTGAAAGAGTTGTTTCCTTTAATTTTTCTATCACCGGCACAAGCATTTGGTTGCTTGTGATCTGCCCAAAGTGAATTCTATGAAAAAAAGAATCAAAAGCCATGTTGTAAAGAGCAGATGCATTCATGCTTAAAATATCAACATCAACAAACAAAATGAAGACAAAAATGCTTCTGGCAAAAACAATGCTAAAGTCAACTTCCCTGTTAGTCGATTTAGCTGCCAGCAATTTTAAAAATAAACTTTGTGATATGTCCAATTTACATGCAATACTCATTTCCCAGCTTCCTCCCAGGTACAATGCTATTTTTGGGCAAGTTCAGACACAAAAGAGACCACCTGAGAAATGTGCCCCTAAGCAAAGCAGATACTGATTTCTAATGACGCCACAGCTAAAAAGAGTGATGCTTTGACCTGGGGCACCGAGCACATTTGACAAAGTCTCGTTCCTTTAGACTGGTTTACTCTCAATTGGGACCTGCCACATGACTTGCCACGCAATCCCCCTCTGCCACTGATACATATTCAAGAAATACATACGGAACCACTTGTGGAATTAGTGATCCCTAATCAACCGTACATTTGCCAAAACATTAATTACCGAAGTATCACTGAGTGAGAATTTATGTCCTCGCAACTTCCCCCAACATATATACGGCAGCAAGCTGTTAACTGTAACGTCAGCACTTTGACCCCACCAGCTGCTCTACAGGAGAAAAACGATGCCGTCTGTTCCCATAAAGATTTTCAAGGGTCTTACAAACCAAAAGGGACAATTCTTCTCTGTCCTATAGTGTCCCTGAAGGTGATATGGTGGCATAGTGAGTTACAAGTTGGGCTGCTAACCAAAAGTTCAGCAGTTTGAATCCAATAGCAGCCTGTAGGGAGGCAGATGAGGCTACAGATTTAGTCTTGGAAACACACGGGGCTAAGCTCTACTCTGTCCTATCAGCGTGCTATATCGAGTCAGAGTTGACTTGATGGCAGCGTGCTTGTCTTGATTCTTCTTTTGCTGTAATTCCAGGGGAGCATAAAGAGTAGAGGAGTGAGAATGACCAAAACAAGCCAATCCAAGTCAAATCAACCAGTGACTATGAACTCACTGCATATACCTGTTTAACTCGGTAGGACTGCCTGACCAATCTCTATTTTATCTTCAAAACAGCATTTTAAAGAATGTTCATTTTGTCCTTATTTCCTGTTGCCAGCTACAATGTGGAACAGAAGAGCAGCAGGTCAGGAAATGAGACTATGTCAAATCTTCGTAAATATATCCTTTTTAATTACATGACTAAAAAGGTCATCCCACACTCAATCCAATTTCATGATCTGCTCTCTTCATGTTCCCTAGTTTTCCGCTATACACGCCCCTCCTTTTCCCTCTGCACTTGTAATGGCCTGAAGAAACAAGCCTCTTAAACTGCTGTTATGGAAATGAAACAAAATCCACGTGGCCTAGACTGGATAATGTAAAAGAAACAACAAATAACGTCCGTGGGCCATTCATGGGTCTGGTGTTCAGCAACCTCACCAGAACCAGAGCTGCAATGTCAGCCTGCACCGAGGCCCACGGCACGGCTTCCCTCCTTCACCTCACATTGCTCAGCGTACGGTAAGGGTGAGACTGAGTGCCAAAGAAGAAATAACGATGATGAGACAGTCACTGAGGGGCAAGCGCAGGATTTATCCATCTCAAAGGCTTGGCAGCAGCCACACTTAGCCTAATAACCAGAACCAGCTGCGGGCTCAATATATCCGGTGTTCTTTGGAGAAAAGGGTGTTACCTGAGGAGAAAGAAGAGGCACCGACACAGAAGTTCGACATCAGAGCCCTGCTGGATGAACTCATTGAAGAGCACAAGTATGTCTGGGACGTAAGAAAAGGGCAGGACAAGCAGGGATTCTTCTAGCTCACTGAGGGAGGGAAAAAACAGACATGAGGAATGGCACATTTCTTAGCACAATCAACTTTGAAATCTTTCTCTTTGCTGTGATTTTCTAACTTGTGTATATGTGATAATATCTTGTCCACTGAAATACAATATATTTACCCATAGTATAGATTTTGAAAAATGCCTATTTTAAAACCGATTTAGATAGGGTTAGGGAAAAAAAAATCTATTTAGAATACATTTTGGTAAATGGCACCTTGATAGAATCTAACAGGTTTTCTCTCTAGCTAACCCATCTCTCTCTTCTTGTTACCACACGCTGAGTCCCTATGTTTGCATTGTCTGTTTTTGGCTGCTCAGACGGTTGTGGTGAGCTGGCTATGAACCCTGAAACCAGTCCTGCGCTGCTGTGACGAAAGCTGATCTTGTAGCTTTGTACTTCTGATTAACTCCCTCTTGCTGTTCCAGTTAGGAATTGTTCGACTTTCTACAAATGTAGTAGGACCATTTCATCAATTCCAACTAGAAATGCCAACGGAAATTTCAAACCTATAAATCAGTTAAAGAAAAATATTGACAATGGTCTTCCTATCTAGGAATATGTTGTTTCTCCATTAAACCTGAATTTCTTTTGTAATTTGCTAGTTAAGTTTTATCATTTTTTTCTCATGCAGATCCTGTTGGTTGTTAGGGATATATTCAATGCTCTGATGTATTATGAAAAATGATATCCTTTACTTGGTGGAACACAAAAATAAAATTGCAAAGATAAATTGCTAACAAGAAAAAAGTGTGTCTCAAAATATGTGACATAGCATATTCAGAATCCCCTCCAAAACCAAACCCAGACAAACCAGTAGATGTTCTCACTATTAAAAAGATATTAACTAAAATTTCATAAAACTCAAAATTGCCAGTATGACAAAAATAATATAATAAAAAAGAAAGAAAACAATCCCAAATTATCTTTCATTCGCAGCAAAATTCATGTTTTTGATCGGTGTTTAAACCACTACACAAAGATGTGTATAAAGGTTTTCATAAGACTTTTTCTTAAAAAAATAAAAATCACTATTTTGAATTGGGTAAAGGTTTAGAGATCAGTTTTCCATTCAATCAATTCATACGCATTGGTTTCATCTCATTGGTTGTAATCTCCACAAAGTAACCCCCTTTATCCTTACATCCCTGCCTCTAAGCCTTTGTTCTCTAGCTCTGCTTTTACAGCCCTTTTGGTCTCCAAAGGCTGATTATTCTGAGGAGTGAAGACCTCCCTAGTGTTCCTGCCCCCTTACAGACGTATCATTTGGCTGATAATCGAGTCATCAGGATGAAGTCAGTTCTGAGCCTAAACATTATCTAAGGGCCGGAGTTTGGGGGAGTTCTTTGGTCTCTTTCCAAGTAAGCTTAGTCTTTTTTGATGAGTTGAATCTTTCCTACATTTTCCTCTCACTCTGTGGAAGTCTTTCTAATTTGACCCCATTCAGAGCAGTCTGCACTAGAAGCGGGGTCCTGGAGTTCTTCTGGTCTCAGGATAAGAGAGATTGATGTTCACATTGTCCGGCAGTCTACTGGGTTGTTTCCACAAGACATCAATTTTCTTTACTATCCCAGATGGGGAATGACCAATAGTTTTAACTTAGGTGGCTTCTCACATGCTTTCAAAGATCCCAGCTGATACTCACCAAAGTAGGATGAAGAGCACTATCTTTGTGAACTATATTCTGCCAAATGAGTTTGGTGTCTCTCTCAAGGTGTTTGATTATGTCTAAGAAGTTTTCATAACTTTGTGCCCTGTGTGGCCTATTATATTCATGTACATATTTAGAGTGTAGATAGAATTACACAGGTATTTAACCTCTTCCAAACTTCTCTACATAAACATGGGTGTAGTTTCATTTCCTCACTGAAGCATTATCAAAAAACAAAACAAAAAACGCTCAAACTGTCTGCTATGAGTCAGCTCAAACTCAGAGTTAACTTCTAATAGGAGAAGAAAATGTTGTTTTTCTCCGGTGAAGCAGCAGGCAGTTTCAATCTCCTGAACGGACAGTTTAGCAATGGCGTCATCAGTCAAAGGTTGGGCAGCTAAACACAGGTGAGTTCCAATCCAGCAGCCACTCCTCGGGAGAGGGATGAGCCATTCCATGTCCTTCAAGATTTATAGCCTCCAAAAACTACAGGGAAAGTCTTACTCCACCCTATTGGGTCACTGTGATTGGAATCAGCTTGTTGGCAGTGAGAAGCAGTATAGATAATAGTATAAGAAAAATGCAACACATCCAATGGCAATTATGTATATAATAGGGTATTCGGAATTAATGGTATGCTTTTCAGGAATAGGAATAAAATGAATAAGTGCACAGGATCGTATTTGGGGGAAGCAGGGCAAAAACAATACAGCATGATTCCAATTGTGACTGTACTTAGAAAAGGGAATAGAGAGTACAAAATGGTAACAAGCGGTACTTGGGATTTACGACATAAAGGAATACCGTCTTTCATTTGTCCCTTCACACCTAGGAATTGCTTTGTTCTAGTGCTTCAAACAAAACATTACAATGAGGCATTTTGCTTGGAGAGTCTCACATAATCAAACGTACAAGCAGATAACTATCCATTATAATTTCCTTTTTATCCCCATCTGGATCCTTTCCAAAATCTACTTCAATCATCATTTGGTAAGTGTCTTTGGGAGTACATTATAGTTGTGGCACGAAGGCTTACCTGGATTTGACTCCTTTCAAAGTCTGAAGCACATAAGCTGAAGGCTATGAGAAAGGAGTCAAAGTGTTAGTGACGCTCCTGGTTGGTTTCCACTTAATCCAAGTCCCAACTCCTGAAGAACAGAAGCCCCGACATCTCACTTGAGAAACCCTTCCTAGCAGAGCAAGATGATCCCTGTGGCTCACAGGGAGGCGGGCCAGGTTCACAATCCAGCTCTGTTACCCACCAGTTGGCTACCTGACAGAAGTCAGTGCAGTTCCCATATGTAGACAATAAAGACACTGATTCACATGAGTGTCATGAAATCAGTCAGGAGAGTCAAATGATAATGTAACTAGTCTGCTAGCCTAACATACACTTTCCCATTACTTTCTCTTTCCCTTCATTTAGCTGACTGATTAGGTCAGATTTTCCCCCAAAGTTTATCATTTCATTATTCACTTAGGTGAATAAAACCTTCAGTGTCTGACTGAACATAAAGAATGAAAATACACAATGCTAATACTATAAAACAGTATTAAGGGTGTGTGCGTGGCGCTAACTTCGATATTACCCTAAAGTCCTTTTGAAAGACAAAATATCCTGAAAACACCACCATTCAAGGGATGTTTGTAAAGTCAAAGTATTCTCTCAAACCACTGCCTCTTCATTTCCTCAAAAACCACCTGTGAACCACCCAGGGGACCGGTGCTACTCACGGAGATACTGCCGTAAGCCATCAGAATGGGGTTGATGGGACGAGGAACCTATGAGGAAAATTACACCAAATCACTAAAAAAAATAAATGCTTACTACAGGTAATGTGCTAACAGTTAATTTGCAATTTTGAAGAAAGAACGACCCTAAAAGCTAAGAATCTAGAAGAATGATTATCAGGCCCTGGACTTTTTTTTTTTGGGGGGGGGGGGGGGGGGAAGGTATCACTTCCTCTGGTGGTCATGGGCGCTACCCAGTGCAGCTCCTGAGAGCTGCTGCTGGATTTGAACCGCCAAGCCCACGGGCCACAGTCCCACACTCGACCACTTACGCCACCGGGGCTCAACCCCAGGCCCTGGACTTTTCACAGTCCTTGTGAATGGGTCTGGGCAAGAGTGGAGAACACTTCACAATGGGAATGGTTGGCTGGGCCCACCACCGAGCAGTAAATCAGTATGATGTTCTTCGAAGCACAGCAATGACCCTAGGGCATATTTTTTTAATGTTCCCTTGTATGCAGTGCTTCCTTCTTTGCTCAGTTCTTTGGTTTTTTTCCTCCAATTGAAATTATAAAACAGATTCTATTATACTGATCTTTGGTCCTGATCCTAATGAACAAGTCCTGAAATGACGGCTTCTTCTTGGGAAATGTCTGTAGACCACTCTTAGAGCGCTATTCATTGGGACAACTTTACCTCTTTCCCTGCAGCTTTACAAATGGCTTTGTGTTCTTTTATTTTTGCAGTTTCTTCTCGGTACAGCTCTATGGCCTCCATGATCTTCTCAGCCTACAGAGATGACAGAGAAGAGCGATTACTGGAACACCTTCCAACACCCTTGGGCACTGAAACTAGAAGACTTGATTGGAAATTCACAAGCACTAGCTTGCGTGCTTTGAATAAAGATGTGTCAAGAGTGCCAAACAATCCGGGGGTTCTTTCCAACCGTGCGGGGAGGGGACTAAGTGCGAAGGACCGGGGGCAACCGTATCTGGACACCCCGAGAAGGCAGCTCGGGGCACCTGCCAGGTACTATGACGTTAAGGGAGCGGCTCAGCTTTCCCTCCTAGAAACCATGCACTGATCCACAGATGCAAGATTATTCCTGGCCTTGGTTACGAGGGTGAAATAGAATCTCTGATCGTCATCTTGAAATTGACGTTTGGTCACAAAACAGGTATTTTGCCCACAGAGAGCAAGGCTTTGAGTAAAAATGCGGATTCCACTAGGAAACAACATTCTTTGCCAACTTACTGCTTTGACTGTTTCAATAGTTTTCTTTCCAGTAAAGTAATTGTCACCTTGAGTCTCCCCGGGAACCTGACAGAAACAAAGAGGTTCTTGAATAATACATATTGTTGACAGGAATTAAAGAAGCAATGAATTAATCTACATCTGCTAAAAATCAGCCATTGTTATCTTATAATAATGTGAGCAGTACTACCAGCAGCCATTAATTGAGTGATATTAAAAGTTGCGGACACAATGCTAAGGATTTATTATAGGTGGACACAATGCTAAGGATTTATTATAGGCTTTCTCATTAGCCTATCTTGCTCCAAGGAATGTTTGAAGAAAAGGCCCAATTTCTCAAATTTCACTCTTTTCTTTGTGTCCTCAATGAATTAACTCTCTGAAACCTAAGCTTACCTAAAAAACAAAACGAAATAAAAAAACCAGATTGACAATTGTCCATTCCAAAATAAATAAATCACTTACCCCCCTAAAATCAAGACATGCAATCATATAAAAAGCACAACAGAGTCTTTCCTAAACCAGCTGGTCCTGGCTTTGGCATCTAGCCCCAATTCTAATTCCACGCGAAATCCGCGGCACTCTACTAAACTATAACAAGCTAACTGACCGGGTAGTCGCGCAAGAGTTTACTCACTGCTGGTTGGTCTTCTCTGGCCACGCTCTCCTCATATTCTGCTTCCCTCTCCTGATAAGAGACGGGCAGAATTTAGTACACGGAAAAAATCAGTTGCTGTGTGAAATGAAAATAAGGCAGTGAGCTTTTTTCAAAATAAAGTTTACTAATGACATCTTTGTCTCTGCAGTTGGTGACATAGGTCTTAGAAGCACATCTCTTGGGAGTGCTTGAATTTGTAATGAACGAGGTATGACTACATTAGACAGAACTCTTTAGCTGGGACGGGCTACCTGATCATCTACCAGCCTGTAGCAGGCTTCTGAGAGTTCCTGGGGGAATGGAATTAAGACAAGATGGAACTTTCCTATAAACCAGCCAGAACTCCCCAGTCCTTGATCCCAAGCCGAAATTCTTACCATCTCCCTCTCTTCTTCAAGAATAAGTGGCTCCTTGGTTCTCTCCCATAGTCTCAAAGACTTGTCGTGGGATGATGACACCACGTAGTCTCCACTGGGACTTATGGCCAAGCACCATACTTCCTGGTGATGCCCCTAGACCCATACCAAAACAAAACAAACAACCCTGAGCAAGAACACCACGACTTGCACACATTGTGGGGGGCACCAGCCTTCTGAAGGTTCTTTTAAAATACTGACCAAGCAAAGCAGCAGGTTAAGTCAGGGTTTACCTCCAGGGTTTGAATGTGTTCAAACTTGTCCGCATCCCACTGCTTAATCTTCCGGTCTTTTCCAGCAGTGAAGAAGAGGTGAGACTTGGCTACAAACTTCAGATACATTACACTGAAAAGAGAAGTATTCAAAAATGTTCAATGTTTAGGTTAGTAAAAAGAGTTTTACAAATGCAGTTTCCAGAAGAGCTTTAAAAGCGCCGTTTCTAAAGTGTCAGATGATTCAGTGAGCCACTGTAGCACTACGCTATGAGAGGGAGACATCCAAGGGAAAAGAAAATTACAGTGATTCACAAGGCGATCTTTAAAACCACACCGACCTGTCATCGTGTGCAAAGAGAGACTTGTGACAATCTCCAAAGTCCAAGCCCCAGATCTTCACGTTCCGATCAGCAGAGCCAGTAGCTATGAGTGCCCCATCCTACAACAAAGGGGAGTGTAAATTATGTACGGGGACATTCACCCCGTCTTTTCTCAAAATACATAAAGCAGTGCTAAAATGAAGCATTCAATCTCTCTACCAAGAGCACCCAATGTTTGGATTTTCCTACAGAGCTATACTTTACAAAAGAGTATTCAAAGATATTATTTAAACATTTAAGGTGCGGTTGTGTTATTTTAGAGTGATCTGTGGAGAAAGTCAGATATAAACCTGGAGGAGGATATGTCTCAATTAAATACTCAAGCCATGGACTGAGAAAGTGTGTGCTTCAGAAACTGCGTGATGGAGATACTACCTCAGCTTTACTTACATAAGAGATGTCCATGCACAGAACAGGCAGTTTGTGTCCATATAGTGAGAGGAAAAACTACGCATAAACAGAAAAGAACATAGAGAATTAATTCACATTTAAGAAGCAATGGGTCTTATTTATTACATGTAGGTCTGGAGGGTAAATTTAAACACTATGCTGGATTGCTTTATGAAAATGTTTTGAGAGACAGAACCACTGGAGGCAGCTGGTTATGGTCATTTGTGTTTACTGCCCAGTTCTGTGTGCACTTGGGAAGAATTCTGCGAGCCAGTGAAACCCATGATTTCCCTGGAAACCCACTGCTTCAGCCAGATGAAGGCACAGAGATGCTACTCTCTGACGATTCTTACTGAAAATGACTCTTAGGCACTTGGTGGACAAAGCTATCCCCAGGTCTAACCCAGTTGTACTCTTTAGAGTCCCAGCACACACTCTTGGCTTACAGGCCTCAGTCACCCCCACTTGTAAAAGGAAGCTGAATGATCTCCATGTGTGGAATCACGGTGTACACACCTGGCTCTTAGAACGCAAAGCTTTTATGCAGAGGATCTTTTATCCATTTGGTGCTGAGCATGTAAAACAGAACTGTCTCTAAACAAAATGCATGCCCCCATGACATCGTTCAGAATGTGGGCTTCCATGGTACATGCAGCGTGATGTTGGTCCATCCATGAGTGTTCAGAAGCGAGCTGCTAAGTATGGTCAAGACCACTTCTTTACTGTCTCAACCCAGATACCCAGATCAGTCAGAAAGGCGGAAAACAATCTCAGGCATAACTATCGTACCTTCAGAGTGTCGACATAGAAAACTTTCACGGTGCAGTCCAGCAGAGACACAGCCAGCAGCTTCTGGTTGGGAGAGTAACTGACACACAGGACATCCTCATCTAGCTGCAAAGTTCGGGTTTGCTTCACAGACAGCCTAGCAAAACAGAAAGCACTGGCCACACAATCCATCAAGGAGTACTCCACGAATAGATAGCGCTAAAAACACTCTAGTTCAGTGTCCAAGACTACAGATGAATCTTGAACTACGGGTGGAAAATGCCGAACAAAATTTCACATGCTCATGGAATCCAGACTTTCTGGAACCACTGAGGCTGAATGATCCTCGAAAACAAGTGCCTTGAGATAATTCATCCTAAACGATCCCCTAAGTCTTCTTTACACCAACCACAGGTCAGTTTAGTAAGGGCTGTCTGTCCTGCACGTTGCATTCTCTTGAGTTATCAACACAGCATTAAAGATCAACCCATTTAGGATCAAACTGACACCGGCAACCTAAAAGATTAGATCAGAAGTTCAAGGCCAGTGAGTTTGTTAACCATGGTGGAATAATTTGGTAAAGGACAAGATAATGATGGCACGAAATATAGAATGTAATCAATGTAACTCAACAATGTATGAGAGATTAGCTGAGGTGGTATAAGTTTTGCTGCATACAGTTACCGACATAAAACAATAAGTTTTCTGGTTCAATGTATTACAAAAGGGTTCTCTAGGTCATGTGTTAAAAAGCCATTCCATGGGTTCCCATTTCCTCTCCAAGAAATTGACAGAAAAATGTGCACTTACCTCTTTTGGGTACTGTTTTTATCTTTCACCAACTCAAAATCCCAGAATTTGACAGTTTTATCTGCACTACCTGTCACAAAGCCACGCTGGAAATCAAATGACATCTCAGTTAAAAAAATGGTTTTAGGTAGCACAAGAAACTGATAAGATACAACAAAATTTTTCTTTAAAATAAAAAATTTTGATGGCATGGGGTATAAATAACAATTACGACTTTTCTCTAATCCCCTTCACTTATACTTGGAATTATTATCTCGACTTTATGTGAAAATTTCCATGACAGATTAATGGAGACCAATGATAACTAAAGAAAAGTTCAATTATAACTTTGTTCAACATCAAAAAAGTGACTTTTTCCCCCCAAAAGTAACATTCTTAATGAACACGGTAGGTTTTTTTGCTCCATGATAAATGGCACCGGTAAAAAGCGTTTGCTACTATCAGACCTGTGAAGGCATAAACTAACTCATGCCATGTTGTTCTAAGCGAGGTTTGAAACTGTTTTTCATGAATGTACAGCCATTTCATATGGAGGGAGGACATTAAAAATAACCCTTCCTCTTCAGATCATGGCAGTGTCAATCTATCCCACAAGCATAACCACTTTAATCTATTATTAAGATCTAAAGTAGTAGTCAAATGGGAAATGGAACTTTTTTAATCCCCCGAGAAATGATGTCTCAGTTCATTGCTATTTTAATAGAAAAGGGAATTACGCAGGGAGTTAAATAAATGGACTTCAGATTTCCACGCGGTCACTCTGTAGACTGGTAACAGAGGAGAAACACCAAGTCTGTAAAGCCATTGCTAAAAAAACCCCACCTGGATGGCATGGATGTGAAATACTTTGGAAATAGGGAACACTATGTAGATGCAAGACATCATCATTACATTAAATTCAGTAGTTTTGTTCCCAAACAGCATTCACTATCCACTCTAAATGCTAGGTGTATCCCCCACCCCCTAAAATTATATCTATGTTCAATCGATTTGCTACCATTGAAAATTTTCCAACAAACAAGCAACAATGTTTTTAAAAGTAGAAGTTTTGGGCTGAGACCCAGCAGTTCAAATCCTGCAGCAGCTCTCCAGGAACAAGTCTGGGCCTCCCACTCCCACTAGAGGGCAGTGATTGCCCCCCCTCCCCACCAAAAAAAAGTCTCAAAATGTTCTTCTGAGTTATAGCACCATCATTCAAATAAATAACCAATATTAATTATTTTAGCCAGGTAACAAATGCTAAACAAGATGACTCCTTTAAAGGGGGCATCAATACTTTTATTTACTTTGTAAGGGCTGGCATATTTGCTAAAAACACTAGCCTTGCATATTTATTTAACCTTAAGAGAACAGCTCTGCTACGTGTTGCCTATAATCCCTCTCCTAACCAAGAATCACAAAGCAGAAAAACAATCACATGGGTAAATGAAACCATGTGATATGGCTGACCACCAAGAAGAGTTGAGTAAAAGTCATTTTCTCAATGGAGTTATCATACATTGTCAAGTGTATCAGATGCTATCATCTTTGAAGCCTAAAGATACACAAAAGGCAGAGTCGTTTCAAGAGAACCTTTTAGAGAAATTTTTCTTACACAGCAGCAGAACTGTGATGTATGATGTGGTAGCATCTTAATTTCATGCCAACTTGAAGATATAAAAGTATAGGAGTGGAGTCTAGCCTGTGAACCAGGTCACATTCTGATCATGCATCCTTGTGGGCATGACCTTTTCATAAAGAGGGTCCTGGGAACCTTCCCTTTCTCAGCCTTCTCCTTCCTGTTGATGAGACATGACTAAGACCTGTTCGAGCCCTGGAGATGTGTCCACTGCCACTGGATCCACAAGACTTTGCCCCCAGGGACCGGTAAAGTTCCTGCATTCAGCATCATTGCATGTGACTTCGTGAGTCTGAAGAGCGGCTAGTATTACAAATTTGAGTGGGATTGGGCGGGGATGTTTTCCTGACATCTAATTACTTCTTGATACAAAAGTCCTTCTTGTACATATATGAGTGTCTCTGGATCTTTCTCTCATCAATCCGGCCTAACCCATAAGAATTAGGAAATGCAGGATAAGTGTCATGGTTACCTGATCTGGAGAGAGGGACATGGACCACACAGCTCCATCATGTGCGTCGAGGGTCTCCAGGAGATTTCCAGAAGCCAAGTCAAAAAGCTGCAACTTCCCTGTCTAACAAAACCCAGAGTGAGCACAATGCCTGTAATCTCTTAAATTTATGCCGACACAACTGGGAAAACACTGCATGGTCAAATGTTTAGGAAATGAACCCCAAGATACATGCTTTATATTCCCTTTACCAATCAGTATCATGAACTCTCTTCCTGGCAGGAGTGCCACATTGTAAAAATATACACTAATACAGCCAAGAGTCTACCGGGGAAGGCAAAAATAAAACACACACATGACAACAAATGACACATATAAGATGTTTTACTGTTTAGCCAAACCTTTAAGTAGGGCAAGAGTCCCTTGGAAGTACATAGAGTTAAATATTTGGCTTTTAAGTGCAAGGCTGGTGAGTTTGAGTGTATCCAGAAGTGTCTGAAGAAAGGCCTGGCAAACTACTTGTGAAAACTCAACCAATGAACACTGTATGCCACAGTTCAATTCTGACACACAGGTTGGCCGTGAGTCAAAAATCAAGTTCACACACAGTTTTTTTTTTTTTTAAATGGACTAAATAAAAACCCAAACCACCGTCATAAGTCGCTTACGACTCATAGAGACTTTTTACAGGGTTTCCAAGATTGCAAAATCTTTACAGCAGCAGACAGCTTCATTCGCCCCCTTCCCCTCACCTTGACGCTAGCAGCCCATTGCCTAACACACAACACCACCAGGCATCTTTCTAAATGGGCCATGCTGTACTTAATGGCACAATCAACTTTACTCCGGTTAGTTTTGGTTACCACCCCATATGCTGATGGTAAAAACGACAGCGGAGCACCCACAAATCTAAGGAAGACAATGCACGGGAAATTGTGGTTGTGCAGCAACTTTTCAAGCTTTGCAGATGCGGTGATGGGGTCAGCGTGGATCACACGCACAGAGGCAAAGGCTGATGGGGGAGGAGGGCCTGCACAATGTGGTGGCAGGAGTCAAAGCTCCACTACTGAACCCAGGTCTGCCTCTTTCCAGTGCCTATGACTCTCGGGGAACATGGCTGTGAACATGTCGGGTGGGGCATCTGTCAGCAGCCTCTGTAAGCTGCTGCGGAGGTGAAGGGAGCCATTAGGCTGGGTGCTGTCTAGTCAGCTCTGGCTGGTTGCACCCATGTGTGCACTGGAGCCGACGTGGCTGCCTGACGCCGTGTCACTCTCACCAGCACTGCCGTCAGCCCACTGCGGGCGGCACTCCATCTTCTGAAAGTTCTTCCTTTTGTCACGGACCCTCTCTACTTCTCAAAGCATGACATTCTTGGAAACCTGTCCCGATAATGTGTCCAAAGTAACGGAGATAAAATCCTGTGAATCTCACTTCTAAGGAGCCTTCTGGCGGGGCGTGGGGGTCATGTATATTATTTGCCGGTATATTATTTGCTAAGCTAGGGAGAGTGTCTTAGTCATGCAGACTGTGAAGCTATGAGCAGAACATTTCCCAAACAGTAAATACTGGGCAGCCATTTGGTAAAATGTTAAAAATGAGGGAAGTCCTTAATGGAAATGTTGACACTGCCACCCTGACAATAGACCAATGGCTTCTCCAGTCAATGTTATATGTCTTGTTGGGTAGAAATAGCTATTGAGAGTCACAGGATTTTATAAAAATGCACTACCTCACCATTGGTTTAAGAGGCTAATGATGTCAAACATTTGTAAAGAACTTTCCAAAACACTCCTTTGATCAGCAGTTCATTTCATTCTGAGAACTACTGCCATCTTTACTTCCGTTTCTAGCTGTCCTTCAATCTGACGGAGGGCCACCGTGCGTGCTGGGAACCGCGCCGTCGAGTTTTCAAAGCCGTGAGCAATCAGGAGCAGAATGTCCAGCCTCTAGGACACCTGCCGTTCTTTTTTTTTTTTGGGGGGGGGGGCATCACTGCCCTCTGGTGGGAGTGGGAGCCCCAGTCTTGCTCCTGGAGAGCTGCTGCTGGATTTGAACAGCCAAGTCAGTGGGCTGCAGTCCTGCACTCAACCACTACGCCACTGGGGCTCAGCCCCTCCCACCTTTCTTTTAGGAGTGAAGTGTGCTTTTCCACTTGGCCCAGCCAGGGACTCTCCAGCTTGCACTGGTTGGGTGTTTACTAATGGCCAGTCTGTGTTTTAGTCCTATAGGTGTTAAGAGTTTTCCATATTCTATCCAAGTGATGTGTGTTATTATATCATGTTACATGGGTAAACCAAGCCTAACAAGGTGAAATAACATGCCCAAAGGTCACCCAGAAAGTGAGTGTCAGAGCTGGGATTCAGACATCAGTCACGGTCCGAAAAGCAAGCACCACCTTCCCATTATGTAGAAGAGGACACACCGGCACACACACACTGTGACCTATGACACAGGAGCCATTTGGTACAGGGGGAATCTGGACCCAAATCCATGTTTGCCTACTCCAGTGTCTAAGCTGCCTACTTCCACGTGGCTGCCTTCCAATCTGGAGCTCTCCTTCTGAAAAGTCAGCTATGGAAACGACATGGCACCCAGTTCTACATTGACACTGGTGGGCCTAATGCGGGAAAGGACTTGGCCCGTTGGCTTTTACCAGATGCTTCCATGTGCCAAGTGTGATGATGCAAGTTACTCAACGCCCGCTGTCATTAACCTGACAAAGACAGCCTGAGATGTGCTCATAAGGAGGCCGGAAAGAATGATCCCCAGAATGTTAATGGCAGTTCCTTAGCTCAGGATCATGCCTGTTCAAATGTCCTTCCTCTTAGCCCTCCATACATAAGACAAAGGGGCGGGGGGAGGGGGGAGAACAGGTTTCAGTTTACCTTTGTTCCAATGATCACCTGCCTATCACCAGGTACAAAAAATGAGCAAAGCGCATAATCACAGGCCATTGTGCGAATACACTGCAGTGTCGACCTAGGAGAGAGATGAAGAGAGCTCATGTGCCAGGAGAACGTATATCAACTTCAGAGGTGGTCAACATGAGAAAGCTACAGTCTTAGTAACCCTTGGCTCAGACCCAATTACAGCAGAGAGAGAAAACAGCACAGGCCACTTATCTTTGTTTTCATCATAGGAGCCTCCTGACCCCAACTAATACAAAAGGACAGAGAATAACGTTTGCTCAGCTCAGAAGGGCCCAACTTCCCATGACCAAGAAGCAAGCAAGCCCATGGGCCTACAGGCCAAGTTAGCATCTCCTTGTACACTTCCTTCAACAAACACTGAATGCCCACTCCAGGCCAGGTACTCGTCTAGGTGCTGGGAATGTTCCCAGCCAACAGGAACCTCATCTTACAAAGCCTAACAGTCTGAGGAGTGAGGGAGAAAAAACAGTAAGAAACTACATTTATAGACATGTGCTCTATCAGATAATGTCTTCGGAAGAAACACGTTGCTGGAGTATGGACACAGAAGATGGAGTACTGTCACTTAGTAAAACGGCAGGGAGAAACCCTTCAAGTAAAAAGGGGGAGATTGTTCCATGCTTGCTGTGCTTACAGGAATAGCAAGGCTACATGGCTTGGATAGAAGTCAGACAGGGAGGTAAGTGAAACAGGACTGTAATAGAAAGACCAGTGACAGTTGTGTTGAGCAAAGACTATATAGGGGGAAGCAGGAGGACAAGTTAGGAGGCTGGTGGATGAGACAGCGATGGCTAAACAGATATTACAGGCTGGTACAACTGAAAAGCTGCAATTACAACCTACTGAGATGGGGGGTCTGCAGGAACATGGAGGGTGGGGGTGTGTGTAGAGAAATCAAGAGCCCGTGTTTGGTTTGGGGTTTGAGATGCCTGAACAGACATACAGAAGGGGCCCGTGGCACAGTGGGCTAAGTGCTGAGTCGCTATTCGAAAAACAGCGACTCACCAGCCACTCTGAGAGAGAAGGATGAAGTAGCCTTGGACCCAATAGGAACGTTCTCATCAGCAATCTGATGCTTCTGAGTCGGAATTGAGCTGGTCCAAAAGGTCTGGGTTTTCTTCTTTTGTCTGTCTGTGTGTGTGCACGCGCACGCACACACGCGCAGGTATTACAGGTTTGAGGAGAGAGCAGAATGTGTCCACCCGTGATTTAAGAAAGTCAAAGCATAAGTGAGAAACATGGCAATGTTTCTGAGCAGCATTAAGAGGCTACGTGGATTTTCAAAGCAGGCAGTCGGATTATGTGCTTCCCTCTAGCCAGATACAATCACAAGTTCAGACACGGAACAAGTGTGTGGTTCTGGCATCAAATTTGAAAAGGGAACTTTTCTTACTCGTAGCTCCTCAAGGCTATGGCCAAAAACCACCAAACAGACATTTTGAAGGCACGGTCCTAGGGGCCTTAGAAGACTAGTAATCAGCCATCAAATTCAAAGGGAGGAAAACTGGGACTCGAGAATCAAAACTCATCGCCATTAAGTTGATTCCAACTCACAGCCCCCGTGCAGCAGCCAGGCACCACCCCTGCCAGAGCAGAAAGCCCCATCTCTCTTCTTTGGTTAAGCAGCCCCACAACGAGCCCAATCCACCAGGGCTCCTGGATGAAGTTGCATGTGCCCTCATTTCACAAACCTGTTCCATATCTTCACAGAATCAGCGGCGGCTGAAAGGACGGCAATGTTATCGGAGCTGAAGGACAGAGTCCGCACATCACTGCGGTGGCCCCCGATGGTGATTCTGCTGGTCCTCACGGGCTGAGGCGCCTGTGCAGACGGGTGCAGAGAATACAATTCCACCAGGTTGTTCTGCAGCAGGAAGACTGCCTTTAAGTCCCCTTGCGGTGAATGGATCAAGTCAAAGGACCTGCAGGGGAAAACAGGCACAGCATCTGTTCCGGCTGTAATCTCAGCCCACGAGGTGAACGGCTTCTAGGAACTGACGACGGGGCCAGGCCGCATGAGGTCTGAGCAGGCCAGAGGGATTTCACAACAATGGAAAGAGTCATGGGGATTGCTGCCCTATAGTTGAGTAACGGCTTTTAAATCAAAGAAACATGGACTAAGGTTCTGGTTTTGACATACATGAAAGGGGCTTCACAAAGTAGCTGGGAAAATCCCACCATCTTTTAATCCCAGCTTTCAAAAAACGTTTTGAAGCCTGCGTATCTGTCACTGTCTGTGCATTTCAGATTAAGTGACCTTAGATTCTTGTTTAATGTGGGCGGGTACATTAGCAGCAAGAAAAAGAACAGGAAATGGCTAGCAGAGCAGTACAATAACCTGAGAGGATAAGCAGGCCCGGAGTGTATCGTGGTCATAAGCTCCAGTCCACTACAAATATCCTGAAAAGTCACGGAAACTGCAGTTCACCATCTCTGAGATGACTTCAGACATTGCGTTTACTCACTTGATTTTGGCTGAAGTCTTGATATTAGTCAGCCGTTGGATTTCATCCTGCAGACTCATTTCGACATGGACTTCAAGGTTTTCTTCCTCCCCTTGGCCAGAATTTAATCTGGGGTGAGGAGGCAAGATAGAATCCTAGTGTCACTTTCCTGCAAGCAGCTGGGTTAGTACTTGAGTTCACCTTCTGCCTCTGAGACCAATAAACTGGGTAGGCCTCAGAAAGAGGCTCACCGCAGAGGGCCACCCAAAGCGTCAGAGAACACATTACAGTGTGGAACCCTTTGCAAACTACAGCTTCATACAAAGTCATTTTGCATTTATTGAGTAGTCTCAAGCAAAGGGTTCTGAACGCAGTAACTTATTTCCTGGGAGAGGTTCTTTGAGATTCAAAGTATTTCATTAAAATGTTTCCAGAAAACTTCTCTAGCATTATGGGACTTTTCAGAACATTTAGTGACATGAACCCAAGAATCCCATCGTGTCACAAGATGATGATGCAAATGAAGAGGAGATCACAAAAGATTTGCTAAGTCAGACGACTTAGTTCTTTGAGGCTTGACAAATCTCTACAATTAAAACTGGATTTATCTGGTTAGAATGACTTATTTTATTTCAAAGTTGTATTACTCCCAAACTTCAACAATGAGGGGACTTCAAAAAGCCTGTAGAGAAATGGGAGCTCAAATACAATGGGATGTGTCCACACTCTTCCTAAAGAGTGTGGCCACTGCCTGTGTCCCACCAGTCTTCGCTCGGTCAAGAGGTCAGCATCAGCAACCCAGCAGGGCTTCCTCGGCCGTCCAGGCTGTTGCCATGAACCACTCAATGCCTTCCTGAGCACTAAGTGGGTTGGGTAGAGTTTGGGGGATTGTAGTTTTAATCTTACTATTTTTCTAGTTCTGACACTATCACTTAAAAACATGCTGCGAAAATGGATCACAGAGCAGAAATTCTCATTTTGAACGACCCATTCCCCAGAAATCCTTCTTTCAACAGTAATTTAAAATACAGTAAATATGTCCTTTAGAAAGATAGTTTCTCTCCTGGTAAAAGGTGGCCAACCCACGATACTTTGTTACTGTGAAGACCTACTTTGCTTTCTTTCTGGCTTTTTTCATCTTCTTATCCATTTTCTTCTGAATTTCCTCCTCAGAAAGAATACAAAACACTTCTAGCACAGAATCAGTTCCCTGGAGGAAAAAAGGTTGATGTGAGAACAGGATGGGCAACTTGAACTTGGCGTCTCCTCCCTCAGAACGACACACACGGTCTTGCATGTCTTTACTCCTCAGTAGTTGCATGACCCTGGACAAACAAAACCCCGAGTTTGTTTTCTCATCTGCAAAACAGGTTGCCATAGGCAACCAGAAACGCAAATACTTGCCAATAATGGGAACTACCATAGTAAAGTCTCATGCTGTTCGTAAGATAGGAGATTGTGAGAATTGCCAATCTTGTTAACTCAATAACAAGATCAAAGGAAAAAAATTCTTCTCTATTAAATATGAAATGGGGTAACTATATGAATGAAAAACCTAGACCTTGTCCTTTTCTTTTCAGCTTGGCTACTCACATGGCAGGCAAGAATCCTGTCTGTCTTGTCAACAGCGAGGTTCACAACTCTGTCCCTTCCTTCCCGCATGATGGAGCCAGCTTTGCTGCACTTAAGGATGCGCTGCAGAAGAATCCATAGAAAGGAAGATAGCTAAATTAAGTTCTGCTGAACTTCTGAAAAGACAGATGCCAGTAAATACAGGCAACAAAGATCAGCTGTCTCTAGAATGGTGGCAGGAGAAGTTAATCTGTGATCGGCCTTCTCCTCCATCCAATTCTGCTGAAGATGAGGAGCAACAAAGTGGACTTACATCCTCAGGAGCTTCGTCCTGCTCCCGGGTACCGTCTCCCTCCTCCTCCACACCATGTATTACCCCGGAAGAGCCTCTGGCTTTCTTGGGCTCTGGTACTTCCAGGTCTTCAATCTGCATTATAAAAATGAGCAATTAAAAGCTGAAGTAATGTGTTCCAGGAGGTATCTCTGACACAGACGCCTTTCCTTACAGGCACAATTAAATTACAATTAGTGGTCTCTCTAATCCAGTGGCTTGCAACCTTCCTCATGCCGCGACCCTCTAACACAGTTCCTTGGGTTGTGGTGAGCCCCAACCATCACATTATTTTCATTGCTATTTCATCACTGTATTTTGCGACTGTTATGAATCGGGTGACCCTGTGAAAGAGTTGTTCAACTCCCAAAGGGGTCACGACCCACAAGTTGAGAAGTGCTGCTCTCATCAAACCTCTTCCATGGCCAGAAAATACTACAACAGACGCTATCAAATAAAAACGGAATAACATTATACTAACTCCAATAACTTGACAAAGAATAAGAATGTTTAGTAACAATTTTTTTTAAACTATATGATCTTCAAATAGATAAAATACCTTCAAATAGATAAAGCGGACATCGATTTTTGAGGGGATAGAGCACTCTGAAGTCTGTCCTTGGACACTGAGAAGAGCAGGGCTATCAGGCAAAGGACGCCCAAAATCATATCTGCCATTTGCATAACTGGGGGCTAGAAACTGAAAGTTCTTTTGATTGGAAATAAACAGTATGATGGTGTTTCTTTACAAATTAAATTTTACGTAGGAATTGCAGGTTACTGGTGTTCACTCCAGTACTGTATGAATTTCTCGATAACTGCACTGGATTTTAATGCCAAGAGCCCATGAAGCAGCTGAAATAGGACACTGCCCAAGATCAGAAAGAGCGAATACCTCTTGCAGATAAGTGATGTCCCACGCTCTCAGCTCACTGTCGGAAGCCCCTGTGATGAGGCGCTTTCCCCCTGACACCAGAACCAACCCCCACACCTAGAACATAAAAAGATATAAGAAAGAACTACAATAAGAGATTCCAAGTTGCATGAAATGACATTATACCAAACTCTGAAGCAAACTGCAGTGAAATCCCCTTGCATTTTCAATATCTTGGGACAATGCACATGCAGAGCATTCTGAAAATGACCTAGAAGCTTTTTTGTTTGAGAGATAAAATGTTACAATTGATGCTCCTGGGATACTGAACAGCTCCTAATGTCTTAAAAAAAAAAAAATTAGATAACAGCTGCTCAGGGTAAACTCCTCTGCATTCAGCACTGCCTAGAAATTAAGATGTGCAATAAGTGTCTAGTGCAGAATTTCTAGCCACAAAGTGCTAAGAATTCAACAATGAAAATGATAATAGCATTGTAAATTAACAAAGGGTCTGCTCTATCTTCCCTCCTCATTAATTCCTGGCATGCTTTGGAAGGCTGATATGAACACAGAATGGAGGAGGCACCTCTCCTTGATGTAGGAAATTGTCCCTGAAATCCACTAAAGTAGCCAGTACGATAACAGCTCTATTGTGTGGATTCGATAAGTGACTGGGCCTAGCACTAGGCACACGGTATTATTAAACCACTTTATGAGACAGAAGGGCATGTTATTGAAACATGATCAAACCTACACATTAAAAAGTAACCAAAGGCGGGCTGAGCCTCGGTGGCATAGTGGTTGTGCGCAGGACTGCGGCCCACTGGGATGGAGGTTCAATTCCAGCTCCACAGGAGCAAAGGCTGGGCCTCCTACTCCCATCATCAGAGGGCAGTGATGCCCAACCCGCCCCCCCCCCAAAAAAAAAAATAACCAAAGGCAAATTTTCAATGCGAGAGCAGTGTTGCTTGTTCCAATAGTTGACACGTCTTCAGCCACAATGAACTCACTGTCTCTTAACACATTAAAGACCAGATTTTCATTTTAACCAACTTACCCAAGTGTTTCGACTGCTAGTTTTTTTGCATTAAACCATAAATGGTTTTTTGCATCAAACCATAAACAAGAGTAAACCCGGGATCCGTCCACAATGAGTTAAGACAATACATGACTGTAAAAACTCCAACCGCACTGCCATTGAGTCAATTCCAAATCACAGTGACCCGACAGGACAGAGTAGAACTGCCTGTGGATTTCAGAGGCTACACATCTGTACATGAGGATTCCCGCAAACAGTACGCAAAAAAAGAGAGTCTCAGCAGGAGCCCACGGAGAAGAGCACCCTTTCCCTGGACCCGGGGCCCCACATTCACCTCTGTCCGGTGGCCAACCATTGTTTTGAAGCAGTGCTGAGTGTCAAGGTCCCACCATTTCACCACGGCATCTTTCCCACTACATGCAGAGACAGTGGGAGAGGAAGAACAAGATCATGAAACCAACAGGGAGATGGAGGATGTGTCTGTTACTTTTAACACATGCAGCTATGCGGAGAATGTGATGCTACTTTGTGGGGGAGAAGCATCAAGGAGATGAAACAAAACATGGAAAATGGGGTGACTGGAGACTTGATCTGCTCTGTAAATCTTCACTCAAGTCACAATAAAAAAGTTAACAAAAAAATTAATCTGATTGTTAAGTCACAGTTGTAAGCTTAAGAGACGGGGAGAGCAATCTGTAATGAACCACACGCAGTTTCTACTGTGTTAATAAAATTTAACTGAAGTAGATCTGACACATATGCACGCACACACATGCTGACACGAATGCCTAAAGTCACTATAGGCAAACCATAGAATCCTAGCCTTTCCTAGGTAGCCAACTCATTACTGCTGCTAGCTTTTGCTCATGTCGATTCTTGGGGACATGGTGTGTTGAGTAGAAATACTGGGGTGGGGGGGGGAATGGGATTGGATGTAGCTTTAAAAACTGCTGACATTTGACTGTTTTTAACTGACATCAATAGAAATTCAAAGTGGTTTAACCTAACAGATGTCCATAGGGCCTAAATATGGAGTACGCCTCTTTTTAAAAACACACGGACTCAAACAAACACTTAGTATTCCCATCTGCCCACTCTCCACGTTGTTTGCCTGACTCTCTGCAGATCCAGAAGGTAAACAAAGATTATTCCAGACAAAGCGTATCAAAAGGTTACAGCACATAGGAAGGCTGGTACCAGGGGAAAGGAATGCAAAATCCAAAAGGGAGAAAGACCTCATACCCCTAGAGAGCTCCCGCCAAGAGTGTAAGAATAAAGGAGTAATTAATAGTGTGGAGAAACAATTTAAAAATGATAAAAATTCCCTCTTTTTAAACGCCTTCAATGAATTAAACTAGAAAAGAACTAGACGCAGAGCCCATGTTTCCTTACCTCGTCACTAGTAGGTTCTTCTCTCGTAGGAACAGTGCTTGTGTGATGGCATCCTTGTGGCCCTTCAGACGATAGAGACCGCTCTCATTGATCACATCCCACACAATAATGTCTGTGTCCTACAGGGAATCAAGTAATACAGAGGAACAGTCATTCCCCCTCCCACAGAAGGCCTATCCTGACCGATAATGGAGTCTCACAATGTTTTCATTACAAAGGCAAAGCAGAGTCTTTGTAGTCAATTTGGGGAGGAGAAAGATACAGCTTTCCACTCCTACAGTCTTATAAACTCAGAAGGGCAGTTCTACCTTGTCCTATATGGTCACTCTGAACCGGAGCTGACTTGATGGTAGTAAGTTTTGTTTCTTGAGTACATTTGGAAAGTTTGTTAGAGAGCACAGAGAACATAAAAAGTGTCCTTAATCCTACCATCTATGATTTATAACATTCTGATTTATAACATTCCATAGTTACTCATAGACCAATGTTGCTTTTCAATTAGAAAACTGAAGATAATGTGATTCACTACTTAGGAATACTTCCTTTCCATGTCCCATGCCATTTCAGCTCTCTCACTTGTAAAGATTTTATAACACTTCTCAAGCTATGTCATAGTTTATTTAAACAACTACAACATGTAGTTGACATTTAAGTAGTTTCCAATTACATGCGATTATGAGACAAAATATTTGTCAAGAGAATGTCAATTCACGGTGACTCCATGTGTGTCAAAGCAGAATGGGGCTCCAGAGGCATCCATGGCGGAGGGTGGGGACGTCTGTGATCACCAGGCCTTTCTTCAACGTTGCTTCTGTCTGGCTCACATGTCAAACCATTTGTACCACCCACGAATTCCCACTAGTGTAAATTTCTGAAATGGGCATTTCCTTATATAAGTTTTGGTATCTTTGATAAGAGTTTTAAAAAGGAGAAATTCTTGGGCTCAAAAAGCTCTATCTAATATTGAAGTTTGGATCCCTAATCAACAAGATCTCCAAACACAATACATTCACCAGAAATATGGATAACGATGCCAGTTCCCCAATCTCAGTAACTATGGCCAATTTTAGGAGTAAGTGGAAGCTCAATATTTATGCCTATTTCTGATTACCAGTGTGAAATGTTTAATAAATGTCTTTATAAGCTACCAAGTCATGTCTTTGTTTTATCTTTTTCTGGATGTCATCTCTTACTGAATTATTAATAAATGAATCTTACTGATCCTTTACATACTATGTTTCCCTTGTGCTTCAGCTTGCCTTTCTCTTCTCAATGTTTTAAATATTCAACACGAGCAACCTTTTCTTTTGGATTATAGGTTAAGGTAAAACTCTAATTTAAAATGCTACACCAAATAGATAATTGTATGTCATTTTATAAATAACACACCTTTCTACACATTAAAAATTTAATCTTTAAAACATGTTAATTAGTAATAAAAAACTGGACTCATTTCTGGACTCATAATTGCTCGCAGCAACCTATTTAAATCCGTACCACAAAAGTATGCAACATTTTTAAATTATAGCTTGATAAATGCACACTATTATCTGAAATACCTTTACCATTTTCCAAATTTTTTTTCAAATTCATTTATTCTCCATGTTCTTGAATTATTTGATCAAGTTGCAAAAGACAAAAGTTCTAAAATATTTTAAATTGTTTTAAAATATGTAAATACATTAGAAGACCCTAATTTATTTTACTATATCTAAGTAGGAGTCTTAAAACCCTAAGTCTTCTACTACATTTAAGGAATTTTCAGAGTATATTCATGTTTCTTAATGGTCTATTGCAAATAGAATCATTATAATTTTCCAAATTGAAGTCTTTTCAGATATGTGTTTACCAAGACTCTCTAATGAGGGGCTGGTGATGAGAGGGGGTGCTGCTGTAAAAGCAGATACCTACACGTTATCCTGGGCTACAGTATTAAAGTTTTACCTTAATTATCAGGGGAGCACTATGTATTGTGTGTACGCGCACCTCTCCCCCCTGAAAAGGGGGTGGTTGGCTAGTAAGATTGGAAACCTTAGATATAATTACTGACTTACTGAGACCTTAATAAATGACTATCATTTTGTCCCTCCCTCTCTAGTCTTCCTCTTTTCCTTTGTTTTAGGTAGCATTTCCAACGTGCTACACCAGAGCGATCAAGGGTGTTCTTCATTGGTTGCTTCTTTTAGCAACATTGGTAGACTCAGGAAATAAAATGAACCTCCCAACTCATATCCATCCTCCTCATTCCATTCCCACTTTTGATACTATTTTATGCCATTAACCCCAAATTCCCAGCTTTGGAGTTAATCTCGACTCATCGTGACCCTATAGGGCAGGACAGAACTGACCCCGTGAACTTCTAAATTTGTAACTCTATATGAAAAGTGATTTTGAACTCCTGGATTTTTCCTCAAGGAAAAGTGATTTTGAACTCCTGACTTTGCAGTTAGCAGCCCAATGCATATCCACGATTCCACCATCGCTTCAATTTTATGCCACTGAGAACCCATTATTTCACTCAACAATTGCTAGTGAACAATCTGGACCTGCATTAGCCCTACACTGTTTTAATGGACTAAAGTCTGGATATCCGACCCCAGGCCTCACCTTGGATCCAGATGCCAGCCGGCCCCCCAGCTGATCATACTTCAAGGTGGTTACAGCTGCTTTGTGTCCATTGAAGGTCACATTCCCTTCTCCACTCAGGAGACTGAAGATTCTGATGGACCCATCTTCATAGCCAACAGCTAAGTGCAGCCCATCTGGGGATGGGCATAAGCAAGTGACTTCTTGTTTAAGGCCCTGAAGGATGAGGATCTGAAAAGTAATCAGAAACAATGTAGACACAGCGATAGCATGCCATCAAAGGAGCTTGTAAGAGCATCAACGATCCTAGATCATGCTCAGAAATAGTGACATTTTACAACCCATCTCAAGTCCTTTAACACAGGAAATATTACTACTCGTATTGGCTACTGCAACACTCACTACAAGATAAAATTATGTTCTCCAAGACTATTTTGTTTCTCCAAGACACAAGAATTCCCCAGTCAAACAGTGTCAACAAATCGTTTTCAATAGTGTTAAAACAGCATCCTCACTGAGTCCCATCTTATGAGAAACCAAATTGCTCGGCATTAGAGTGTCATAGTGGCTTTGCCCAATTACCAAAGGGCTTTCAGTGGCAGTAAGTCCCAACAAGAGTGAAGAAAATCAAATGCCTGCATTTCCTTTCACAGAAATGATGGGCTTAGAAAATTCAAGAGTCTGACAAAAATATCAAAGCTTAATCTAATAACCCTAAGGCCTGATCTGCATAAGCCCAACAGACATTATTTTGAAAATGAAAGCTAGATGACCTCAAGACAATTCCTGGTCAAAGAGACCTTACAGGTCAGAAGTGTTCCAGTTTGCTAAGCTCTTAGCCTCTAAGAGAAAGATTGTCAAGTCTTTTCTCCCAAGGCAGCTCCTAGGGGAGTAGAATGGCCAACTTTTCAGTTCAGCACTTATTCATTGTGACACCAGAGCTCCTTTTGAACTAGCATTTGACAAAGTGAACTTGAAAACTAGGGAGAACAGGCTTTGAGGGACAAAAAAAAAGGAGAAAGTGTCTTGAAAGAAAATGATTTTTAATCAGGGACTGAGCCCTGGTGGTGTGGTGGTTGGGTGCAGGACTGCAGCCCACTGGTTTGGCAGTTCAAGTCCAGCAAATCCTTGCTCTCCAAGGAGCAAGGCTGGGCCTCCCACTCCCACCAGAGGGCAGTGATAACCCCCCCCCAAAAAATGATTTTTAATCATTCATTAAGTAAGTGATTATCTTTTGACATCTAAGACGTAAGCTCTAACTGACTGTATAGTATTTAGTGCAGGTGGAAACAACTGATATCTGGCCACCTAATCTCCTCTTTGAGGAGGATGAAAACATTTTTTCCCTTCCATTCCCAAATACCCATAAATCAACCATCACCCTACTGGATTTCTGGCTTACCTTTTCTCCTTTCCTTATGTCCCAGATGAAAACGTGTTCACAGGCTGGTACTGCCACATAGCGTCCTTTCTCACCACGAAGTGTCACAAAGACGATATTACCTTTTTGGCTGCCGATCAAGCCAAAAACCGCACTGGCAACATAGCGCAGATATTGCTTGGTAAGTCCCATGTTACAATGTCTGTGCACACAAACAAGAAAAACTCAATGTACTGGGTATCTTGGTACTGGTTAGGGTAGAGAGCATCCAACTATTTATCATGCGACTCAAAGCATCTTGACTTGTGATTTTTCTCAACTTTTACTCACTGTTAATCAATCTCTGGTAAAAACAAACAAATAAACAAACAAACACCGGGCTTCTCTATTTTTCACACACCATGGACTCAACATGTAAGCTCTTTATTTTCCAAGCTTCAAACTGTCTACCTTATCATGCCTGCTTCATCAATATCAAGCATTACAATCTTAACACAACTAGCCAGCTCACTACATAACCATCACGAGAGTTTTTTAGAGATTGGCAGCCCATGATGGAAAATAGAAGTGAATATTTATTGTAAACGTACCAACTTGACAGGCACTATCATGTGGGCGCCCTGGTGATGAAGTATTTAGGTGTTGGGCTACTAAGCACACGGTCAGCAGTTTGAAACCACCAGTCCCTCCATGGGATAAAGATGTGGTTTTCAATTCCATAAAGGCTATTATAGCCTCTGGGAAACCCACAGGGGGGAATCCATCTTTTCCTGTAGGGTCACCATGAGCAGAACTGACTCAACGGCAGTGACTGATTTTTTGAAAGTTCCTGAAAGGAGCCCTGGTTACTTCATTTGATTCCACAGGGTTTCTACTCTCTGTGTATTACTTAATGTTATTACATACTGACCTAATTTTCTGATATTAAATCCTGCTAAAAATCAAGAAAAGAGAATATTAAGTCAGAATCCTCTTCTGCTAGGCTGATTGACTGATTCTGTCCCAATAGCTCGTTGGCTTCACGAGCACTTACCTTTTGGAGAAGGCTCGTGACCTAACCTTCCCCCAAGCCCACACCATTGGCACGTTCTTAAGAGGAAAAAGTAACTCTCTTTTCACCAAAGCAACTCCCTGAAACAAAAATCTATCAATTCACCACCATCACTCGAAAAGAGGCACAGCCAGTGAATCATTTCCGACGCAGTCTTATAGGGCACAACAGAAGTGCCCGTACGGTTTCAAAGGCAACGACCTTTTTGCAAGCAGACTGGCACGCCTTTCTTGCCTGCAATGGATTCGAACCTCCAACCCAACACCGGGGGTAAACTTCAGCAATGCGTCACCCCGGCTCCCAATCCCCGAAAACACATGGCTGGCGTGTGCTGAACCCCTGGGCTGCTGTAACAGATCTAGTCAGTCTGGAGAGGACGAGGGGAGTGAGGCACGCGGAGCACACGCTGGAGCATCCTCAAGCGAGTCAGCGCACAGGCACTCGCCAGCCAGTCTGCTGACACGCCGCCGGCTCTGGCAGTTCTACCTGGCACGTGCCAGTCCCGGGATGGTCCTCCGGGTTCTACATGGGCACGTCCACTGCAGCCTGAGACCTCATAACCCAGCGGCCAGCCTTCTACAGATTCCTGCCGGGGCTGTTGTTCCCACAGCAAGTACGCTCAAATACAAGACGCAAGGACTCACCACGGCCTCCACGAGGCTCCGGACAGCACGGGACCCGCCCCTTCCGGGTCCGTTTCCGGGACCCCTTCCGCCCGTCGTTGCCTTGGTCTTCTAGGCGGAAATGACGCAACCCGCGAGTGCTGATTGGTGAGCGCCGGCCGGGAGCGGAAGCCGGTGTTTCGCAGACTTGAGCTTTTGCTGCCAGTCACTCCCCTGTCTGTCGACTTCGGCTGGCGTTACCAGCTGCGCCTCCGGCACGGGTTGCCCGGGATGCCGCTCGGCCGCCTTCTCTCGGGAGCTTGAGCCGCTCCAGCGCCTGCTGCCCGCATGGGAACGCCGGAGTGCGGTGAGAGGCGGGTCGGAGGCTGGGAGGGGAGGCGGGGCCGGGCGGGCCGGGGGTGCGGCCGGAGCGCACGGGATGCGACCCGGGCACGGGATGCGGGCAGAGAGCCCCGGTTGGGGCGCTTCTCCGAGAGGAGGAAGCTGGCCCTTCTCCCCGGGCTGTTGGTAGGGTTCCGCTCGTCCGAAGTGCCGTGGGGGGCGACGTGCCGAGCAGAAGACGGGGTGCAGACCTGGGCACAAGGGGCAGTGGCGGGGGGGGCGGGGGGAGTCCAGGAGGTGACCGCCCTCGGGTGCCGGCAAATGGGGCGGCCGGGAGCCCTGCCAGTGGTAGCAAAGTCGTGCCAGTGTCACTGCCGCTGTCGACTGGGTGCCTCACGAACCAGAGCAGCTCCGGGCAGGGCTGGACGGGCGCCGAGCCCAGGGTGCTGCGCGGTCAGGGTCGTGCACGTCTGCGGAGTGACATTACCTTTGTTTCCACGCCCTGGCCGCTTGAGGGGGAAGTGACCCGGGGGCTCTCGGCGGACATTGAGGCGCAGGTGCCTCTTAAAGGCAGGTGGAAATGACTTTTCCCCCTTGCAGGCTGGCCTAAGAGTGTGTAGCAATAATTCTGTTGTTTATAAAGCAGACCGCTGCCATCGAGTGGATTCTGACTCTCAGCGACCTTGTAGAACAGTTAACCAAGACTGTAATTTTTTTTTTTGACGGAAGCCGGCAACGTCATCTTGCTCCAGCTGAACATTGGTAGGTTTGAAATATGAGCAGTTGCCATTCGGAGCCCAATGCTTAACTCGTAGCATCAGAGCTCGTCGTAGCTTAACTCGTAGAGCTCCTTTACATAGCGTTAAATAATTGTCAGTAGAGGTGCAGATTCCATCTTCTCTCACAGAAGTTCAGTGGGGGTTGAGTTGACTTTCCCACCTACGCAAGCCAGTGTTGCCGCCTTTTGCGCTTTGTTTCCTTATGTGTCTGTTCGTGGATTTTCCATACCTTGTGGTAGCATGATCTCCCTTTGAGTTAAAATCTTTAACATGTGCTCAGTTTCTCTGCGTACGAGTCATGCTTTTACGGTTTTAAAAATTATTTTCATGTTAAACACTATGGAGAGAGACAACTGAAGATGTGAAAAAATTAAGAGTTGGTATCAGAGCCACAGTGGTTGAGTTAAAATTATGCCCTCTGTCATATCACATACACTATTTCAAGGTTATAACTGCAGTTTCTGATTTAGGTTTCAAATGGTCCCACTAACATAGTACAGCTCTCTTGAAGTCCTTGCTTGATACACTTGGTGAAAGGTCACAGACCAGAAGCTACACACACAGCTGCCTTCCCAGAGGGACTCTGGAAGAAAGGCCTGGCAATATACTTCAGAATAAAATTAGCCATTGGAAGACCTAGGGAACATAATTCTATGCCCACACATGTGGGCTTCACTTGGTATTGTAGTGCACCCGGACTTTTACAGTAATTAAAATATGGACATGGTACTTCTGACTCACCGTTACAAATACTGTATAAGCTTTGTGTGGTTTTGAATCATGATTTTAAATTTGACCTGGACTAATGACAGCGCTTACAAATGTCTTTTGGTTATAACTGTATCCATGGTTGACCTTGGAGACTACTTTGTCTTTTAAAAAATGTCATTCTTTTTGAAAATGATTTTGAATAGCTTTCACATGGTGGGGTCGGGGGGCTTGTTGAGCTACCCTGGAGTCAGCCCCACATCTAGGAACCCCATGTGCACTGGAATGAAGTGCCCTGTGGACCTGTGTCATGGCAGTGATTGATCCCCATTACGAGCCATTTGGATCCAAAGATCCAGCATTTTCACAGACTGGTTTTCGGAAATATATCTCCAGGTCTTTCTTCCTAGTCTTGTCTTAAGTCTGGAAGGTGGGGGTGGTATCCCAGTACATTCTGAACAAAGGAGTAAAGAATGCTAAATCGAATTTATTCAAAAATAGTGAATTCAAATAACTAATTATAATAACTCAATTCCATGGACTATGTACATTTTTAGGGGTGGCGAAATGATTTTTGTGTCTCTTGTGATTTGTAAAAGTGTCTGTCACCCCTAAGAATTCTAAGAACCTTGGATCAGGATCAGGTTTTCTGCCTGCTTGGGATTTGCTGCTGCTTCATTTACTACTAATATCAGTGCATTGGACACGCATTTTCTTGGAGGTTGCAATGACTTGAGAATTTAGGAAGATGATCCACTAACGCTTATTGAGATAGCGTAAGCAGAGTTAGAGAACCACCTGTCAAAGAAGATCTAATAGAATTTCAAGGAGGGAATGATCAAAGCAAGTGCAGCTAACTTTTCCTTGGCTCTTGGATTTGATGACTGGGTTGTTATCGAGCTTGGAAAGGGCAGCTGTAGCATTGTTCGAGAGACGGAAGCAAAATTGCCATGGGTTGAACTAACGGAGAGGAGGAAGTGAAGTTGAGAAACGGACTGTTCTTTAACTCTGTGGTGAAGAAAGGGCGTGTTGGCTGGTGTGCTGGAGAAGAAATGCACTGGAAAACATTCTAGAGACCAGGAGAACTGCAGCGCAGAGCCCACAAGATTGGGAGGGATCACATGTGGGAAGGAGCAGCTGGTGCTCCGACAGTCTAAGAGGAGAGCTGAGTAAGTGAAGTGGCCTGCTTAGGTGAAGAGAGTGTTTTGACAAGGCTTACGAACGTGGACTCCCTACCCGTAAGTCACTTGGAGTGGTTAAGAGCAAAGGAAAATTAGGGCGATTTTAAGCTGGAAGATTAACTTGAACCATTAACTCAAGATTAGCGCTCCTTTTCAGAGCAGCAGAGAGAAGGGAGAAAGGACCTTGACCATGTGTGTGGTAAGACACAGAGTGTGGGTTTTGTGGGACCGCTTAGTGTAGTATATTCCACTGGGCCAGTTACTGGATCTTTGAGTTTTGATTGCCCTCCTGTCAAATCAGGGTCATTGAAAGAATTACATATCATCATTGTAATATATTTTAAGGGTATTTGTTGGTGACCCTGTTAGGGAAGCATCGAACTGCTAACTGCAAGCTCAGTGGTTCAACCCCACCAGCAGGTCCTCAGGAGAAAAAGAAGGATGTGATTCTTATAAAAATTGACAACTTCAGAAACCCAAGGGTCTCTCTGAGTCAGTATAGTTGGGTTAAGTGTAACCTTTCTAATACCCATTGAGAACCTGCAGTTATTAAAATGACCTTCTTTTGGTTCCTTTGGTGTCATCTCTTTTCCATGCTAAGGCTTCCACACTTAGCTTTGCCTATAAAATGCGTCTACTTACGGTCATAAATATCACTTTCTGGAGGAAATATTGTCTGTCTCTTTTGCTGCTTCCAAATTAGATTCCCTTATTATTTTGAATTGCATAGTTGTCATTAATTCTAAAGGCTTATTTATTCTGGAAGAGCTCTGATTGTGTAGTGATTACTAGCTGGGCTGCAATCAGAAGGCCAAAGGTTTGAAACCATAAGCTTTTCTGCTTCCAAAGAGTTACAATTTCTGAAACTCTGGGGCAGTTTTGTCTTGTCACTGACGGTCAACAGTGACTTTGATTTTGAGTTTTCTGTGATTACATGTGTCCTGCAGCTTTTATGAGTTCATCTCCTGCACTAGGCAGGGCCTCTGTACTGACCATGTTAGTTAGAATGTATGAACAACCGATTGGCTATGTGGAAGTCACTTTTCTGAATGTGATTAGGACATATTTTGGGGAAATGAACTTTTTATAAAAGATGTCATATTAATTACTTATTGCTACTTAGCAAACTATCCTGGATTTAAGGTCTTAAATGTAAGCATGTATTATTTCATAGTCTCAGTGGGTCAGGAATTCAGAATCACTGTTCCTGACTCAGGGCCTCTCACAAGATTACCCTCTGAATGTCAGCCGGGACTGACGTCATTTGAAGCTAAGTGAGGGTATTTGTCTCCAGGGTGCACACTCAGGTCTGACAGCCAAGGCTAAGAAGCCAGTTCCTCTCCTTTGGGGCCTTTCCATGGACAGCTTGAGTGTCCGTGGGTCATAGTAGCTACCCACCCCAGATCAAGAGAGATCCAGGCTGATCATATGTCAGTATGACCTACCCATGGAAAGCACAGCCCATCATTTCTGCAGTATCCCACTGGTTACACATACTAGCCCCTTTTCATTGTGAGAGGCAGTGATGCAGGGCCCGAATGCTTGGATGCAGGGATCACGGAAGGGCATTTGGGATACTGGCAACCACAGGATAGATAGTTAACCAAGACGGCGTAAAAGGATCAGCAGGCCTGGCTGATGAAAGGAAAGCATAAGTTTGTTGTGGACAGTTATGTGACACCCTCCGCCCTCCCCCACCCTGGTGTCACAGGAGCAAAATCAGAGAAGAAATTGTTGGGTTGACCCAGGTGGTAGGGATTAACAAGGTTATTGCAAGTGAAGTCGTGACACCAGGATTAACTAAAAATTCAGCTGTTGACTCAAATCCAATACATAGTTACCCCATAAGACAAAGTAGAACCACCCATGTTCTGAGGCTGTAAATCAAGGGTGCTCTCCCTTTTTCAGCATGTGAGTTACTTATAAAATGATCTACCAACTACAAAGATGCAAAACATTTTATTTATTACATTTACTCATAAATGCATTGAGAAGTATTTATATGTACATTGCATGTTTACGTATATTGCATTATCACATGAGTCCATATTGCACAACACAATTAACTACATACATTTTTTTGTCATGACCTGAGTTTACTCTGATGACTTGTACTGAGTGGAATGAGGCAGGGATGCACAGTCCGGACAGTAGCTGTTGATAGTCAGCCACAAGCACACTTCCATATGATCATCAGGCATGGTGGAATGACACTTGGACTTAATGATCTTCTATGTGGGAAAAGACTCACATAAATAAGTAGAGTCGATAAATGCAGTCAAGGAGGTAGCACATTTTCTCATGTTCAGCTACTTTCCCTCTGCAAGTAAGTTCCACAACTGTTTATGCACTCTGGACTTCAGCTGAATGTTGACCTGCAGTGTCAAAATGTCCCATTCCAAATGAAAGTAATAGGTTTTTGTCTTCGCACTTGGCCCAGCTCCCCCACTCATTTTAACACCCTTTGTTACAGTTGGGAGAAGAAAACTATGGTGGAAAAAATAGGCGGTAACTTAGTCTGTCAGTTTTGCTGCACTTGGCGCAGCTGTTTGCACAAGTGTTTGACACCTACGATTGCATCTGATTGGCTGCTCTGTGTATCAGTTAAGTGATGAGATTGATAATAGGCTTATGTCTTTTTTTTTATTGCCACGCCATCTACCCACACCACATTTGTGATTGACGTATTGAGCACCCCTGCTGTAAATCTTTACCAGGAGCAAAGCCACCCCATCCTCCAGCAGCTGATGGAGTCGAATGGTTGACCTTGCTGCTGGCAGCCCAGCTCCTCACTACTACACCACCAGGCTCGCAGAGATGGATGAGGGCACCCATCCTCAGTCAGCAGGTTGTGTTTCCTTAGTTTGGGGCTCTTTAGAGAGTCTTTAGTGTTTTGCTCTGTGCTACAGATGGAAACATTACCTCGTAGACAGAGATACAGCAACTTTCACCCCGCCTGGGAATGTTATAAGGATACATTGTACTAGGTACCCTGCTATGCAAGTTTGACATTGATTATCTTTAGTCTTCACAGTAGTCCTAGGAGGTCATGGTCCAGGTTTTGAAAATAAGAAAATTTAGCCCTGTGTTTATAGCCTAGGATAATAAGACGGTAGGTTCCAGACCCAAACTTGGGCTCTCTGACATGGGAGCCCAACCTCACCATCATTGTACTCCTTGTGAATCACAGTGCAAATTGCATGTGGAAGTGTTTACCTCAAAGTATTAGAGTAGGATTCAAAATGGAGCACCTTTGAACAGTGTTCAATTTGATAGGAATTTCTGTGTGTAAGAATAAAGTAGGAATCTACATAGAAAATATTTTTATTAACTTTTGGTATTTCCCAAATGTCCTTTAAGCAGATTTTTTAAAAAATCATCTTATTGGGGACTCATACAACTCTTGTCACAATCCATACATACATACATTGTGTCAAGCACATTTGTACATTTGTTGCCATTATCAAAACATTTTCTTTCTACTTGAACCCTTAGTATAGGCTCCTTCCCCTTCCTCTCCTTCCCTCCCTCACAAACCTTTGATAGTTCATAAATTATTATTTTTTCATGACTTACACTATCCTATGTCTCCCTTCACCCACTTTTCTGTTGTCCATTCCCCAGGGTGGGGGTTATATGTAGATCATTGTGATCATTTCCCTCTTTTTCCCTCACCTTCTTCCCGTTACTCTCCTGGTATCTCCATTTATTATTGGTTCCCAGGGGTTTACTTGCCCTGGACTCCCTGTGTTTCTAGCTCTAACCTGTACCAGTGTACATGCTCTGATCTAGACTGTCAGAAAGGTGGGCATCATGGAATGCCAGTCTAATAGAACACAGTATTCTTGCATTGAGGGAGTACTTGAGTAGACGCCCGATGTTCGTCTGGTACCTTAATACTAAGTAACAAAACCCACACGGAAGAAGCATACCAGCCTGTGTGATCACGAGGTGTCAAAGGTATCAGGCATCAAGGAACAAAAAAATTACATCATTGCGAATGAGGGGGAGTGCAGATTGGGGACCCAAAGTCCACCTGTAGACAATTGGACATTCTCTTACAAAAGGGTCGTGGGAAGGAGATGAACCAGTCAGGGTGCAGTGTAGCAATGATGAAACATACAACTTTCCTCTAGTTCTTAAATGTCCCCTCCCCCCCATCATAATCCCAATTCTACCTTATAAATCTGGCTAGACCAGAGGATGTACAGATAGGAAATGGAAACACAGGGAATCCAGGACAGACGATCCTTCCAGGACCAGTGCTGAGAATGGCAATACTGGGAGGGTGGAGGGAAGATGGACTAAAAGGGGGGACTGATTATAAGGATCTACATCCTCTTTGGGGATGGACAACAGAAAAGTGGGTGGAGGGAGATGTGGAACAGTGTAAGATACGATAAAATAATAATTTATAAATTATCAAGGATTCATGAAGGAGAGGTGAATGAGCAGGGAGGGGGAAAATGAGGAGCTGATAACAAGCTCTGGAGTAGAAAGCAAATGTTTTGAGAAGGAGGATGGCAACAATGTACAACTGACTGTACATGACAATGGATGGATGGGTGGATTGTGATAAGAGTTGTACGAGCCCCCAATAAAATGATTAGAAAAACAAACCATCAAGGTGGTCTGCTCAAGGAAGGAAGGAAGGAAGAAGAGAACAGAACTGTGGTCCATCACGTTATCAACAGCTGGGCTTTTTTGGAAAGTAGATCACCAAGCTTCTGAAAACACCACTGGGCATTTGCAAAGTTCTATTCTTTGGGTTAGCCATTCTGTAAGTTAGCAATGTGTTCCATGCAGGTACCCTGCTTAGGATAATATCTACCATGTAATTGATCGTACAAAATATATTGGACAAATAAATCCACTCTTAGTAAGAACAACTGACAAAATTTATGTATCCTTTTCTCGTGTTAAACTTTCTATAACTTTTATAGTATTTGACACTTTTTCATTACCCTCCTTTCCTAATTTCTGAGTTCTTTTATAATCAGCTATCCAATCGGAGTTTGATGCGCCATATCCTATAGGTCTCCATATCCTATGCTTCCATTGTATATTGGCCATCAATCCATGTTTTCTTCTCCACCATTTCTTCTGAATTCAGATCTTTAACATCTCAGACTACTTGATTGCAGTATAGCATGGTTCTCATTTGTCATACTCCAATGTGTCCTCTACATTGTCAGCAGATTGAACTCTTAAAGATGCTATTTATCTTTCTATCTGTTACACATGCAGCACTTTTTTTTTGAGATTTGGATAAAAGTATACAGAGCAAATTGTTTTTTTTTTGTTCAACTATTTCTTACACATTTTGCTGTGTGACTTGTAATTAATAATTTTGTGTCAACTTGAAGATACATAAAAGTGTGGGGGTCGTATCTAAACTGTTAACCTTGATGATGACTCCGTGGGTGTGTGGCCTTCTAAAGAGAGTCCAGAGAACACCCTCCACCTCCACCTCCGTCTTTACTTGCTTGTTGCCCCTAAGAACTTTTGGAGCCCTGTGATGTTTCCACCAACTCTGTATCTGTATGATTTTGTACCATTTGACCTGGGATACTCCTGCATTCATCAATTCATGTGGTTGCATGTGTCTGAAGAGAGACTTGATCAGTACTGGACTTAGAGACTTGAATTGGACTGGGTTGGGGTCCTTCCTTGATATATATTTGCTCCTTGATATAAAGCTCTGTGCTTGTGTCAGGCAGGGTTCTCTTAGAGAAATAAAAATCAGGACACAAGTAATTCTTTTTATATATTTACATATAGAGAAAAGTATATAAGATAAGAAAGAAACAGCTATCTATAAAGCAATACAGATTGCTCGGTGCAACTCACTTACGTGAGGCAACTAGAAGACTGGCAGTCCTTCAAGTCTTGAGAGCTGCTGAGTAGTCCTCTGTAGAGCAATCCAGGCTATCTGGTCACAGGCAGCAAACGGCAGAGCAGGCCACCAACAGTCAGCCAGATGACAGAGTCCGACAGTCCCCAGCTCAAGAGATGTATATCCCAGGAGCGTGGCGAAGTAGGGCTTGAAGGATCCTCAGCTCACAGCAACACAGTCCACGATTAGGTGTCCCACGGGTAGTGTTGCTTGGAGGTGGAGGCACAGGACGAACAAGGCAGCTCTCTGGTCTGAAGATCCGTAAGCAAGAGAGAGGGCGGGATACACCGAGCCCTTCCTGTCTCTGCCCTTCAGTTCATCCCGTGTGTTCATTGGCCATGCCGTCACAACAGACCCACCAATCTTCTGTGGCCATGTTGACATAACAAACCTACCCATCACAGTGCTTGACAAGGTTCTCTAGAGAAACAAAACCAGAAAACTTAAGATTATATGTAGTATGATTTATATATACATTGCATGATGGTTTATATGTATTGCATGAAATAATATAAGTACTTAATTTACACAGCAGTACGGAGTGCTCAGTTCAACTCATTTCCATAGATCAGTTAATATACTAGGAGTGTTTCAACTTTTGAAGACTGCTGGTCCAAGGTCAAGAAAGTCTTTCCTTGGGCAATACAGGCAGTCTGGCCTCAGGCAGCAAACAGCAGGGTGGGAGGGGCTTAGCAGGCCTGGCTAGGATATCAAACCTAAACAATGCAAAACAACAAGATCCAACAGCGTCAAGCTCAAGCGATGTAAACAGACAGCTTGGCTAAGCAGGTCTCAAGGAAACCTCAAGCTCCAGCTGCATGAACCTCAGGTTGGCTTTCCCACATGTATGATCACAAGTTGAGGCCGAGAGCTAGAGAGCAAGAGAGAGGGCCAGGGCTTGCCGAGGGCTTACCTCTTTGCTTTCCAATCAAAACTGCAACCTTATTAACCCCGCATTTTTCTGCTGGCCAGGTTAGCATAATACACCTCCCTTTCACAAGATCCTTCTTACACATGTATGGATATCTCCGAGTTTGTTTCTCTAGACAACCCGGCCTGCAGTTGTAACAGTACAATGTAACAGTACTCTTTCTTTATCCATCTTTCTAGATCTATCTATTTATAGCAGGTCCCCAGTGAATATTGAATGAATTGTTCTGTGTTTCTGGAAAGTAGGGTTGGTGGGCCATGTGATTAATGGCAATACTTTGAAAATAGTTTGTACTTATGTGAGCCACTTTTTTTCTTTTTAGAAAGACTGAAGCAGTTGAGCGTTTTTTAATGAAATATTTAAGTGAATTTAATCACGTAATATACATTGACATGATTTCACAATAGAGTTTTGTTTTTTGCTATAATAGAATTAAGCCAGTATCTGCTTTTCTGTTGAAACAGTCCCTCCTTTTCTCTTAAGCTCCAGGCTCCAGTGAATATTGAGTTGCTGGGGAACTTGGGAGCAGACAGCAGACATTTCCATTCCATGGATCCCTTGGGCGCACCTTCCCAGTTTGTGGATGTGGATACACTGCCACGCTGGGGAGACTCTCATGAAGATGAACTGAATTCTTCTGACACTGCTGCCGAAAGATTGCAGGAAGATGCTGTTAGGTCACCTTTCCCTTACAATAAGGATATCAATGGAAAAGTCATTCTTTGGTAATTATTTGATTAAATCCTGATATGATATCGTAATACTTTCATATAATTTCCTCTCAATTTTTTTTCTTATATCCCATTATTGTGGAAATACTGCATTTCAGATATTTTTAAGGTTTCTACTAAGATACGATTAACATACAATGAGCTGTAAATATTCTGAATGTACAGTTTGATAAGTTTTAGCATATATGTGTATGTGTGCAAAGCCATAACCACAATCAAGAGAACACACCTCTATCACTTCATCAAGTTTTCTTCAGTCTTTGTGCAATCCTTCCTCCTGCTGCTTTTCTTCCCATATTCTAAGTAACCACTGGCGTATCATAAAGATTAGTTTGCATTTTCTAGAGTATTATATAAAAGAAATCATACACTCTTGGGGTTTTTTTGGTGGTGGGGGAGATATGGGTAATCTCACTGCTTTTACTTAGTATACTTATTTTAGTATTCCTTTAGCTGCATGCTTTAGTTCATTCCTTTTTTAAAAAAAATAACAGGTTCATTGAGATATAATTCACCTACCATGCTACCATTGATTTTAAATGTACACTTCATAACTCTTTATACTCAGAGTTATGCAGTTGTCATGGTAATCAATATTAGAATATTGTATGACCCTAGAGACCCCATTTCCATTGACACTCATTGGCCATTTTGCCTAATAAGCCCACACTTGATACCTACTAATCTCTCTATTATGTTTGCCTATTCAAAACTTCTCCTATAAATATAATAGTGTAATATGTGGATTTTTAAAAATTTAATTTTAAGTTTCAGTAATTTAATTTGCTTTTCAAGTGTTTCGAAGAAAGCTGAAGGTGCCCAACTATCTAAAGATAGTGACTGGGGTCTTAAAGGCTTAAAGATAAACATGTGGCCATCTAGTTGAAAAACAACAAAGCTCACATGGAAGAAGCACAGCAGCCTATCCCTACACTATCTCTGTAGACAAAGCAGGTACATATGCAAAAGTGGCGAAGGAAGCAGATGGTCCCTGGCTATCAGGGGTTGTAGAGTCTGGGGTCTTAAAGGTTTGAAGATAAACAAGCGGCTATCTAGCTAAGAAGCAACAAAGCCTACATCGAAGCACAGCAGCCAGGGAGATCATGAGGTGCTGAGGGGATCAGCTATCAGGCATCAAAGGACAAAAAGATCGTATCATTGTGAATGAGTGGGAGTGCGGAGTGAGGACCCAAAGCCCATCATCTGTAGGCAACTGGACATCCCCTCACAAAAGGTTCTTGAGGCGGAAACGAGCCAGTCAGGGTGCAGTTTAGCAATGGTAAAACATACAACTCTCCTTTAATTCTTAAATGGTTCATCCCCCTTCCCCCCCCCCCCCCAATTCTACCTTACAAATCCTGTTGGACCGGAGGGTGTCCACTGGTAAAGATAGGAACTGGAAACACAGGGAATCCAAGACAGAAGAACCCCTCAGTACCAGTGGTGAGAAGGGCAATAATGGGAGGCTAGGGGGAAGGTGGGGTAGAAAAGGAGAACAGATTGCAACGATCTACATATACCCTCCTCCCTGGGGGACGGATAGCGGAGAAGTGGGTGAAAGGAGGCAAATGGTGTAAGATATTATAAAGTAATAAATTGTTAAGGACTCATGAGGGAGGTGGGGATGGGGAGAGAGGGGAAAAATGAGCGGATACCAAGTGCTTAAATAGAAAGCAAGTGTTTTGACAACAATGAGGGAAACATGTATAAAGGTGCTTGACACAATGGATATATGTGTGGATTGTGATAAGAGTTGTATGAGCCTCCAGTAAAATGATTTAATTAAAAAACTTAATTTGCTTTCAGAATATTTTCATATTGTAGCATATATTAATGTTTAGCTTTTTATGGTTTAATAATATTCCATTATATGAATATGCTACATTTTGTTTAGGAGTTGATGAGCTCTCAGGGTGTTTCTACCTTTTTAAAAAATTCAATCATTTTATTGAGTGGGGGCTTGTACATATAGCAAACCATACAGCTGTCAGCTCAAACGAACATGTACAATTATTGGCTTCAACAGTTTGTAAACATCTTTTTTCTGGAGCCCTTTTATATAAGTTCCTCCTTTTTCTCTTCCCTTCCCTACCGTGCCACCCCCACGGACATTTAATATATTACATATTGTTAGTATTTTTCCATGTCTTACATCACCTATTCTGTCTCTTTACCAATGAGTTTCCTTCCCCTGAGGGGCGTTATTCTGACATTATTGCTATCCATTCCCCCTCCCTCTTTCCTTCCCCCTTCCCTTCCCCTGTCCTCCTGGAATCGTTGCTCCCCTTACTGTTTTTGCGAAGGTTTGTCTTCTCTGGATACCAATTCTTCTAAAGCTCTCTGTGCCACTGCTTGTACACCGATCTAGCCAGAATTGCAAGATTGAACTGGGAGAATAGTGGGGGAAGATGTAGAGGAGTGTGGTGTGTTTCATCAGTACTGACTGGCCCTTGGATGCATCTGTGCAGGGATGTCCATTAATCCACCGATGAACTGTGGGTCTCTAGCTTGACTCCTCTCCATTACCTCAATGAGGTGGTTTAGTTTTGGAATTGTGATTTCTGTTCCAGTGGCTATCTCATGATTACACATGCTTGTGTGCTTCTTCCATGGGCCTTTTTTTGCTTGCCTGGTAGATGACTGTTTGTTCGACTTCAAGCTTTTAAAACCCGAGATGCCCTTCTATTTTAGTAGCCAGGCACCGGCAACTTTCTTAACCACATTTGTTTATGTACCCAGTTGGTCTTCAGTGATCATGTCAGGACGATGGGCATCACCCAGTGCTACATTATTATATCAAAGTATTCTTGTGTTGAGGGATTATTTAAGTAGAGGCCCAGAGTCCACTGCCTCAATGTATTGCCATGTAAATATATGTACATAGGTTAATACCACTATTGCTGTACATTCATATATTTACATATGTCCTCTATGTTTGTGCCTCTATAAATAGTTTTGCTTCCTGGTTCTTCCTCTATTTCCTCTTACCTTCTTCCTGCTCCCCTAGTATGTTCACCCCTCATTTGCCTCTCATTAATTTTCTGACGACATTATGGCTGCTCTACCACTGCCAGGAATTCTCTTCCCCTTTGTCATCAGTTTTAGATCGCAGTTCTTCCCCTGTCCATGCGAGATGTTTCTACTTTTTAACTATTAGCGCTAACTACTTTCCCTCTTAATGACACCTGTTCTTTATTTACTTGTTTTATATTTCATTAGGAAAGGGGATGTGGCAATACTAAACTGTACAGCCATTGTGAACACCAGTAATGAGAGCCTCACAGATAAGAATCCGGTATCGGAAAGTATTTTCATGCTCGCAGGGCCTGATTTACAGGAAGACCTCCAGAAACTTAAAGGTGAGTCAAACTTGCTTATTGCTGGTTACGTGCCCTGGAGTTGGTTCTCGACTCCCGGAGACCCCACGCACCATGGAACGAAACGGTGCCCGGTACCTGAGCCCTCCTTAAATTGACATGATGTCTGAGGCCTTTCTTGCAGCCAGATGCCAGTCCATCTTTTTGGAGATCTTCCTCTTACTCGCTCACCCTCTTTGGAAATGTTTTTATTGCTTGGGAAATGTGTATTTTGATATCCTTTACCTTGAAAGAGCCTATTTTGAACTTAAAAAGAAAATAATATAAGTTTACCTATTCTTCTCTTTAAAGAGAAACAGCATTTGAAAACCCTCACAGTGTGTTATAAGCTGAGCTCTAAGACTCTGCTGTCAGATAACCCCATCAGGTTTCTAAATTTTAAAGTGACAGTCAGTGTAGCCATTTGCGTCTTAGGTAGTATATTCTTGGCTGTATGCGTTCTTCTGATAAACCATGGAAAATAGCTATCTTCCTTTGTTATCATTATAACTAAAAAACTTGTAGTGGGATGATATTGGTAGAGAATGTTTATGTACTTCTACACATGGAGTTTTGTACTTTTGAAATTCAAATGTCTTATTTAAAAGCAGAGTTTATAGCATGAGTAAATGTAGTCTCAATTTTACACTTACATTGTTTTTCCAGAAATGTTCATTTGGAAATGGGAATAGGGAAAGATCTGTTGGTTCAGAATCTTGTATCTCCCCCCCCCATGGTAATTCAGTCCATTTTATAGAAAATTTATCTGAAATACAACTTTTAAAAATGTAAACAGGAAATCCTTACCTCTATAAAACTTGCCTTCCCTGGCTTCTTTCCTTAAATACTGACAACTAGTTTCTAATCTAATAACGTGCTAATTTAAAGAGAGGTTATTAGTTATGAGCTGCAAACTCACAGATAGTAGAAAGCTGAGACGAACAGGAAGAGACCTGAGATGATAAACTAAAGAGTTCTAAATATTTAGACTGAGTAGAACTGTGAGCCAGAGAGTGGAAACATAAACATGGATGAATATGCAAACTTTGTAGACCTTTCACAACATCAATTATCAAAACTTAGAATGAGGGAAGCCCAGTTTGGCAACCCTTCTTATATAAGTATTTGCCGTCTCTTTAAAATGGTATTTCATTCACTCCGTTGTTCATGCAAGAAACTTTAGTGCATTTTTCTCTGGTTCCTTGAGGCTTCCTCCCCCTCCACTACCATGACCCCAAAGCTGCATCTCAGTTCAAGACTATAAGGGAACATGTATACATATGGGTGCTTGGGACACACAGAATCCAGGAACAATATTCCTTCTTTATTATACTGAATTTGGGGGTTGATGTTTTTCTGCTTCATGTTTTCTCTCCCGTTCTTTTTGTCTAAGTCTGTTTACACCAAGTATGTATCTTTGCTGTCCATTTGGAACGGAATGCATAGAGATAGATGCTGGTTTTCAATCCATGTTTTTTCTCAGATTCATGGACTTTCCCAAAGTTTTTAGATTTTAACTTTTTCTATGTTATGATTTGTTGTGTTTCTTCTAACATCCTTATGATATATTTGTACTTCCATGGTGTCCAGGTTGCCGGACAGGTGAAGCAAAGTTGACCAAAGGATTTAATCTGGCTGCCCGGTTCATCATTCACACAGTGGGACCCAAGTACAAGAGCCGTTACCGCACAGCAGCTGAGAGTTCCCTCTATAGCTGCTACAGAAACATTCTTCAGCTGGCAAAGTAAGGCTGATTCATTCCTTGACTGTCGTGTGCCGCCCACAGTTAGAGTGAGAGGTCCTGATTTTAAAAATGAAGCCTATCTATGGAAGTAGAATCTTTAGGGGGACCCTGTTTATACAATTATCTTTTTAAGCAAAGGAAGGTAAATGGAATGGACCCAGTCTTTTTTGAAGGTGGGGGGGGGGCATCACTGCCCTCTGGTGGAAGTAGGTGGCCCAGCCTTGCTGGATTTGAACCGCCAGCATGGTGGGCCGCACAACCACTGTGCCACTGAGGCTCAGCCCCTGGACCCAGTCTTTATGTGGAATATTTATCCATGAAATGATGCAATTAAAGTAGATGTTATTTATTCAATGGTGTACTTAGGTTAGCTATTAGAGTAGGTTTGTTGAAGGGGAGGGAAGGAGAGATTGAGCTGTACTGTGAAGTTAATTGTGATGTATGTAATGTTTATTGGAAATATCACTGCAGTTTTTGTGTTTTCTTGATGATGACAGAGAACAGTCGATGTCTTCTGTTGGATTTTGTGTCATAAACTCTGCAAAACGAGGGTACCCTTTAGAGGATGCAACACATATCGCACTTCGTAAGTAATACTGGGGATTCTGTGTGCGAAGGGAAAATCTTATTCATCACAAAGGGAAACCAAGTTTGGAGTCTCCATAGGGCACAGGCGGGTAAACATTCAACTATTAGCTGAAAAGAGGTGGATGGTTTTCAGTTCCATGAAGTGTCTTGGAAAACAAAATTGGCAATCCGTGCCCACAAGTCACAGCCCTGAACGCCCTGTGGCGCAGTTCCCCTCTGCACCCGTGGGGTTGCCCTGCATGGCAGTCAGTCCATCGACATCGAACAGCAATAGTGGCCGGGCCGTTAGTTACAGCCCTAGGAGAGTTCGAATGATTGCTCCCTGCAAGGAAGTTCCTATTGATGAGACCTAGGGCGCTCCTTTGACTTTTGGGGATGACATTTTTGTTCATCTGAATAAAGGCATAGAAGACGTGTATGTTAGCTTTGAAAATGATATGGAGCTGAGAATATTGTTCATGGCATTGGCTAGTAGAATCAGAATAATATGAACGAGCTAAATTAATAAAGCTCAAAATAATCCTATTTCTACAGCACTTTGGATTTAGCCAGCAGCTTTCACCTGTGCTCTTTGAATTTAAAACCTCACATGTACATCAAGATGAACCCCGGCTTACTCATTATGAACTACATGTGAGAGAAATATAAGGTAGTTAGCTCAGAAAGTCCATAATCCTGTGCCAGTTCAGATCATAGCAAGAGTTTCACCTATAGAGTTCAAGGTGTCAATTCTTATGAAATGCTGACAAACCTGAGATCATACCATTTGAAACATAAGGGCTCTTTCTCCTTAAGAAAAGTAAGCTTTTAGCAATTAGGATATCCATCATGAAATATCTGATGGCATCTCAGTGCAGATTTAATATTTGCAGCTCCTTTAAAGCACCTCCAAACTGCGTTCAGTATCTGATGGAAGAACAACTACCAACCATTTTCCCAGAAGACTACATACATATAGTGTTAATTTTAGGTTGGAACTGTGGCTAAGAACTCCCAACTTTTGAGTGCAAGTCTAAGGCCAAGCTTTGAAGGGAAAAATTGGGGTCTGTTTGAGATAAGACCATATAAACCAAAGCTATTTTTTCAGTGAACTTCAAATTCACGCAGGCTTCACACAAAACTCACTACAGAGCCTCATTTGGAACTGAAGCTTTAATAACACTTTCTGTCCCCCCAGCATCTGAAGACAAAGATGTGAAAGTTTTATGCCAGTTCAAAGTTGTGAATGTAATTGAATGGATAAAATGGCTATCAGGTAGCTTAGAATTTGGGGTGAGGCATTGTTCATAAATAGCTATTTTTGAAACGATAGCCCTTACGTATTAGTAAATTTTATGTTCTGTAGTTTTCTTATATGTGTATTATATAAATTGTGAGCTTCTTAGGAAACTTATATTTCATTGTTGTAATTCCAATAATTCTGTACACCACGAAAGCTTGACATATGCTACTTGCCCATGAAATCTGTATAAAATAAAGGGAGAAACAAACTGTTAGTCCAGATAAACTAGAGAAACAAATACATAGACTCACATATAGATGTAAGGGAATGGTTTATATACAAAAGGAATTGAGCATTGAGAAAACATCCCAACCCAGTCCAGTTCAAAATCATAAGTCAGATATTAGCCCAGATGCCCGATATCAGTCTATAATGTCTCCTTCTGACTCACGAAGTCACAGGCCAGTGGGTGCAGAGTCCCAGCGCTGGCAGGGGTCCCCTCATGGCTTCTCCAGCTTCAGAGGTCTGGTTCCATCAGGGCAAGGGCCTGTGGCTTCTCCTCCAGCTCCTGGGATGCTGCCATCTTGTTTTCTTCGTAGTTCATTGTCTCTGAGACTAACTCCCAACAACTGGGGAGATAGCTTCTCATCTTCACGAGGGAAATATCATGAGATTTCCCAGACATATCAGGAGAAAGTCATGTCCACACTGAAGCCTCATTGGCTACTCAATGGCTATCTCCAGATTAACAGGCTAGATTCCACCCCTACATCTCAATCATGAAATTAACATAAGCACATGACCGTCACACAAACCCTTAATTTTTCCTTAATGAGCTTATGTTTTAGATGATAGTTTTGGTTTTACAGAGGCTCAGCAATTTTGTATGTTTTAAGAGTTATGCAGACTTGAAACATACCCAGGCCTTGCGAATCTGAGTACTTCCGTGGTGTACTATGTGTTACAAAATAACCAAACCCAGCACTTTCCAATAGACTCTGCCCTGTAGCAAGCCTATAGGACAGAGAGTACAACTGCCCTCCCAGGTATTTAAGGCTGTAAATCTACTTGGAAGCAGACTGCTCGATCACCTGGTGATCAAACCACGACCCTTGTGATTAGTGGCCCAGAACCTTAACCCATGACTGTTATCTATTTAAGCAGCAACCGAGCAAAGGAGAATGCCTACCTTTATATGATTTTTCCTACCAAGGCTTCAGAAGCTCTCTCTACAGTCTAGCCCTTTGTAACCCTCACTCCATCTCATAGCTTGAGTAAAATCTGCCTTTCATGCTCTCATTGCTTTTCAAAATCATTGTGTGTGTTGGAATTAAAGCAGTGGCACTGTGTTGTAGACTGGGCTCTAATCGGGAGTGTAGAAGACTGGGCTGTCTACAGGTCCAACTCTGTCCCCATCAGAGACTACAGTACTGTAACCAGGGTAAATTTTCCCAGAAGTTGTTAAAAGCCGTAAAGATGAAAAATGGACATACAGGACCTTAGTGAAGCAATTTACTTAGCCAAAGGAAATACATGTTCCTTAAGGTGAGCAGGTTACTCTATAATTTTTAAGGCTCATTTTGTTTATTATGCCTTAAATCAAGTAGCACTCCCTAAAATATAAATACACCTACACACAACTAGACAGTTTATGCCTTTGCTCTTCTACTCTCCAGCATGTGGTAAACAAGTGACTTGTCCGTATTCATAGCACATACAGGTCAAAAATGGATCTACTGATGTAGCTCTAATGTTTTAGTGTCAGAGCTGCCTTACTCACTAAATGATTAATAGAAATTTATTTCACTGAAACTTATTATTTTCCCAATAGATGCATCGAGATTGTTTTTTCCTTTTGATTTTTTCCCCTTACTTCATGTACACCTATTCTCCAAAAGAAGCCTGAAGAAGCCTCCATATTGAAATAAAGTTAGCAGGTCACTCACTCCTCCTCCAGAAGTCTGAGTGACTCGAATGTGCCGTAGATCGGTGGGTGGCAAGTGAGACTCGCTGCCTTCGAGTTAGTTCTGAGTCAGAGGTGCTGTAGAGCAGGGAAGAACTGCTGTGCATTCCCGTGCTTGTAGTTTTTCACTAGGTTAGAAAGCCTCACCTTTCTCCCAAGGAGTGGTTGGTTGTTTCAAACTTCAGACATCAAAGTTAGCAGTCCCAATGGGTAACCAGCGTGTCGCCAGGGCTCCTTACAGACAGATACAGTGGTGAGCAAAACAAATGATCATGTTGGTTCTCCTTGAATTTCCAGGTTAGTAATTTTAATATCCCTGGTCTCATTCAGCTCAGTTAAAAGCTATTCACCAAATGTTACATGGGATTGTGGGGAATTGTGCACAGGGGAGACTTTGGGCTCCACGGAGCTGCACCGTGGGCTGGCCGTGCTAAAACTTCACCGTCAGACTATCGGCCTTGTGTTCACCTCGTGCAGAGTTGATGTTTGTAAGTGAGCTCCCTTTGTAAGTGAGCAGTGGGGTGTCTATTTGACGTATGTTCCCTTCACAGCAGATGCCACAAGTACACACTTGCTGGGAAACCGACTCCTGTTTGTGAACATTAAAACTGTTATGTGTGGCCTCAAAGAAAATCCAATTTGGGGGAACATGTTTTTCTTTTAATCAACACAGACTGGAAGGAAGAAAAAAAACTTATCTGACAGAGTTAATGTCTTATCAGACCCTCGGTAGATGAGTCATTTTCATTAATACAAATCTAAGTTTTTATTTTTGAGATGAAGAAGACCTACACTATAGATAACCAGAACCCTAAAAGGTTTGAATGATTACTTTCCATATTCTTCATGTGTGCTAGGTCGGCCTTGTAATGTCACTATAAAATGTTCCAAATGGCTCACAATCTACCTACAAATGGGTGACCAGATCACTCACAGAGAATGTTCTGAAATGTTCCAGGGACACAAGCAAGGGTCTGGAGTTCTGTACAAAGGAGAGAGCTCTGGACTAGGTTTCAACGATGAGCGGGCAGGAAAAAAGGGTGTTGTGTGATGGTGAAGCACCCTCTGGGACCAGGTGCTCTTCTCCTGTCCACCCTGGCTCCTTGGGGGACTGCATCTGCGTTTCTGCCCTTACCTGCAGTGAAATCTAATAAATGCACCCAAAGTGAGAGAAAGAGAAAATGCAGCAATTGAGAGACCATTAGTGGTGTCCCGTCAAAGGTAACCCTGTAAGCAGAGGTAAGGCATCATGAGAGTCAGTGGCATATTCTGAGTAGAGCGAAGAAACTAATTTGACTAAAGCAAAAGGTATGTGCGAGGAATAATTGGAAGCAGGACTACGGCAGTGGTTCTCAACCTCCCTAATGCTGCGACCCTTTAATACAGTTCTTATGTTGTGATGACCCCCACCCCAACTGTAAAATTATTGTCGCTACTTCTTAACTGTCATTTTGCTACTGTGATGAATCGGGCGACCCCTGTGAAAGGGTTGTTTTGGCCCCCAAAGTCTTCTTTACCCCCAGGTTGAAAACCACTGGACTAAGGAGTAAGCAATAGGTTGAAGTCGAGTGTGACGAGTGTGACGATGGGGACTTTGAGTCTTGGCCTGTGAGCAGTGCAGAGCCATCAGAGATGTGATGTAGGAAAGTAATCTCAGAAGATAACTTGGGCAGCAGTGAGGTTATAACTTGGAAAATAAATGGGGAAAACTTACTGTCAAAATACAAGTGATAGTGAGAGTCTGAACCAAGGCAACTAGAATTGGATAGGAAAAATATATTATGTTAATTAACAATGCAAGCTGAAGGAGGTGGTGAAGGAAGTATTGAAGAATATTAAAGATTTTAACTTGGGGAACTATTTGTGTGTTGTGTATCTGAGTTCATGGACAAGGTAAAGGAGCAGGCTTTGGAGTGAGACCGTGGACCTCAAGTGTTGGCAGCTAGGCTCAGATTTGGACAGGTTGAGGCCTAGGCGAGATACATGGGCAGATTGGCCATCAGCATTTGAAGTAATGCCAAACCAGTAAATTAGTACATTAAAGGTAAGCGTGTGTACAAACAGAAAATAGGAGTTGTTGGGAATAGATATTTAAGAAGATGTGGAGGGAAACATTTTTAAAGTAGGGTCAGATGAGGTATAATCTAAAGCTAGTGGGATTTCCAGAAAGTTAAAAGTCTGAGGAAAGCCTGTTGAGGCTTAATTATTAGAAATTTGGGGGGGACAAAAAAATTCAGGATAACAGAGCAATTAAAAATAAGTATTTCAGCTTTAATTTGGTGTGGGGTTTTGTGGAGGGCAATAAAACACTGACTAGCACTTCCAACCCTGTAACCAAATCATTCGAAAGACTGTTGTGCTAGATAAATCTAGACAGACAAAGAGTTCGGGAAGTAAGAAAGGAGAGGTATGGTCAGGCACTGTTTTAGATGTTAGAAATACAGCAGTAAATAAAATGAATGTAGTTTTTACCACTGCAGGGCTTTCATTGGGGTGCAAGGAATAGTCAGGGGACCAGCAGAAGGCAAGAAGCTCCCTAAAGTGGCTTTGCTAGGGTGCTGTGCAAAGACCACAATAAAATGGGATCACCCATTATGGAAATGAAACTTTGAAAAGTGGAATGCTCTTTATGCAGTGATGATTTCTTGTTTATTGATTAATCCTTGTATTATTTTTCTTAGGCACTGTAAGGAGATTTCTAGAGATTCATGGGGAGACCATTGAAAAAGTAGTATTTGCTGTCTCTGAACTTGAAGAGGTATTTTACTGATTATGTTGCATTGTTTAAATCTTTTCTTATGTCTTTGCTGTATCATTTATTTACTGGATTGTCCATGTCGACAGTGAACAAATAGCAAAGTAAATGCTAGTCAGGGACAATATTATGTAAAAATTTGGGGGGGCGCATACTGCAGAAGAGTTTTAGGCAAATGTTATGGCCGCATTTGGCTTTGAGATGTATGGAGGAAAGCAGGTAGCAAGGACGAAACCTTACTTGTGGTTGCAATACTGCAAATGAGAAGCGAGGTTTGAAGTCTGGCAGTGGAGCACTGGAAATTGTAAAGATATTTGAAAAAGAAACTTAGCTGGAGTTGGGGGTTGTTAGACTGTAGGGGAAAAGACGGGTGTCAGGGATCAGTCTTAGACCTGTAGCTTGAATAAGAGAAAAACGATGCTACCAATGACATCACAAGTAGAAAGGGGGAAAGGTTTGGGGGACAGGAGCGGAGGAGATGAAAGCAAATTCTCTGTTGCATGTGTTGAATCTTAAGGTGAGTGGAACACCGAGGGCAGATGATTAGCAGGCCCTTAATTATACCAGTTTGAACTGAAGAGTGAGGTCGAGAGTAGAGAGCTGGCCCTTGTCAGCGACTAGGACACCAAGAACTCGTAAAAAAATAAGAAAGGTGATGAAAAACACGCAACCAGTGGATCCAGATGGCATGTTAGCGACTGAGGGGGTCTGAATAGCTGAATCTTTCCAGTTTAAGTATGGTACAGGCAGGCCATGAGAGAGGACGAGCGGGACTTGTGAATTCCAGGTAACACTGTATGTGACTAGGGACCAATATACTGCTCTCTTGCCGAGGCTCAGAAGGGGTTTTAGTTTGTGTCAGGGGCTGTCATAACACTGTCTGAAGCAGCCTAAGCACCATTATTGCTCCCTCGTGGTTTTTCACAAAATATCTTGCTTTCCTGACACAGGCCACCTACCACAGGCTGCTACCTCTGTATTTCCCAAGGTCGTTGAAGGAGGAGAGCCGGTCATTGCCATACCTTCCCGCGGATATTGGAAATTCAGAAGGGGAGCCTGTAGTACCTGAACGGCAGATTCGGATCAGTGAAAAGCCGGGAGCTCCCGAGGGTGCGTTTTCCTCTTCTTGGTGTCCGTCTTGAGAAAGCAAAGAGACTGCACGTCAGTCCCCAAAGGAGTAGGCAGTCCCGCTTGACCTCCGGGGCGTTCTCTGGGTGTATCACTAGCATCAGCAAGTTTCAGAAGTTTCAGATTGCTCTTGTTTTTGGTACTGTTGTTTTCTACAAACAAGGACACGTGCGCATACGCGCTGTGCTAAATTTGTGGGAGGCAACAGGCAGTGATGGCAGAACAAAATCCTCCCCCTGATGAAGCACATGCTGTGGCGCCGGAGGCTATCAAGAAACCGGGGACCTTTTCACCTGAAATTGTAAGCATGTCAGCAGTGACCTCTGAGAGCCATGCTTGTTGTTGTTGTTACGCGCCCTCAAGGTGGTTCCGACCCACTTGACGGTGACCGTGTGCCCAGCAGAATGAGACATCGCCCGGTCCTGCACCCTCCTCGCAGTCGTGTCCACGCGTGAGCCCATTGCTGCAGCCCTGGTGTCAGTCCCTCCTCCTAAAGGCCTTCCTCTTCTTGGCTGCCCCGCTGCTTTACCAAGCAGAGTGCCCCTTCCCAGGGAACGCTCTCTCCCGGCCCCGTGCCCAAACTCGGTAAGACAAAGCCTCACCACCCTTGCCTCTAAGGAGCACCCCAGCCAAACTTCTTCCAGGACATTTGAAAGCCAGACCTGCCCTATAACAGGTGGTAATGGTGAAGAATATTTTAAATACCGTGGACGGCCAAAAGAACAGGCGAAGGTGGCATGGAAGAGACCCGTCCCTGGAGAAGGACGTGGTGCTTGGTAACGTGGAAGGGCAGTGAGAAAGAGCCAGCCCTTGACGAAGTGGATCGACACCACCGCTGCAACAAGGGGCTCAAGCCTCACCGTCATGGGCATGGCGCGGCGCCACAAGGGGCGGGCGCGGGCACTGCCGGTTGGAGCCTATTCGACAGCATCTAACCACAACTGGTGGCCCAAAGAGCTTGCTCTGTGGTGCTGACTTGGGGTGTGTGTGTGTGTCGCCATAGGAACCCACCTGACTGTGCTTAGGAGCAGAGGCCTGGCCGCCTGCTTCCCTTACCGTTAAAATCACAGCCAAGAAAAGCCCCATGGTTCTACTCTGCATGGAATATAGGGGTCGGTTGGAGGGCAACTAGCAACAATAATAAATATGAAGGCAAGAGGAGCGTAACTATTTGTTTCTTTAGCTCACGTATTAGGTCGGGCACGTTAGAGTAGCAACCCCTTTGAATCTGTTCTATATGACAGCTTTGCTGAGCTCTCCAGAGGCCCCATTTAAGGTTATGAATCCATTTAATGAGTCATGCCTGACAAGCTTCAGTGCTAGAACTTGATAGTGAAATTTAGGAACCTAGGAAATTACTGTGAGAGTCCTACTGAGAGTACTTCTTTTGTAAGTGAACCTTACGACTGAGCCCCGGTGCCGTAAGTGGTGGAGTGAGGGACTGCGGCCCGCGGGCTTGGCGGTTCAAATCCAGCGGCTGCTCTCAGGAGCAGCACTGGGTAATGCCCATGACCATCAGAGGGCTGTGATGCCAAAATAAATAAGTGAATATTACAAAATGTAATGACTTTGTCAACAAAGATTCACAAAGTTCTACAACACATATTGTAAAGGTCAAGCATCAGGAGTTACAAATGGTGCCCTATCAGGAAAGGTCTGTGAGGGCTGGGAGGGGCACCGTGCGTACTCTGGCTCCTCGAGCGGTGTGGACTCTTGAAATAAGCTTAGCCATTTGGAAACCTGACTTGTGCGTGGCATATAATTTCTTCCCCGTGAAGTCCGTGTAATATGATGAGTAGGAAAGTGCACAGCCAACGCGAGATGGCAGTGCCGGACAGCAGAGGGGAGTAGGCAACCCATTAGCCACGCGGTCCCCTTCTGCCTACTGTTCTCAGAGAGTGCTTGTTCCTATCTCAGAAAAGCTTTGTTTCCTCTTTGGCATTGGCCCTCATCGTGTGCCATCAAGTCAACTCTGACTCATAACAGCTCCGCATGACAGAGTAGACCTGCCCCAGAAGGCTTCTTTGGCTCGGAGTTTTTACTGGAGTGGGTCACCAGATCTTTTCTTGAACAGAGCTCCGAGTGGGGTCTCACATCGATCTGTGGTGTGCGGCCTGCACTTAGCTGTTGTGCCACCAAGATTCCTTTGCGCTCAGCTTTAGTGTGCATAGTTTCAACAGTGTGAAATCTCTTCAGATATGTGTCATGGGCCAGGGGTGCATGGAGGAGGGGCGTGTTTTTACCGAGAAAAGGAAAGAGCCTCATCCACAGGATTGGTTTCTGATAGCCAAACTCAAAGTGACCTTATAGTTAGATCAGAATATTAACTCACTAGTTTATAGTACAAACAATAATTCGTATGAGACAGAATTGTTACATTTTCATGACCGGTGGAGAAAACTTCCCAGGAAACTAAATCATACTCAAAATGTTCCTTAAGGAACATGGATTATAGCCTGCTATCCTGGTCCATCCATTTGACAGCCAAGTGGACCGGAGTGTGTGTCTGTGACTCAGTGAAACACTTCTGAGTAAAGGCTCCCAGACGTTTATTATGTATACTTTTGTTAGAGACTGTGCCACAATCCATCTGTAGACCCAAGTATAGATAACTCCTTTGCCTCTTGTTATGGTCATATGCCACTCCTAAAGTTATACCTAGTTCACCTTGATTTATTCTTGTATTCCTAAATTTTGTGTCACACATTCTACAAGCACAGAGAACCCTGCAGGGTTACACTTTGGCCTGCCAACCACATGGTTCGTACTTTGAAACTTCCCACTGCTCCACAAGAGAAAGAGGAGGCTTTGTGCCCCTGTGAAGATTCACAGCCTCAGAGATCCACAGGGGCAGTTCTAGCCTGTCCTTGAGAGCCACTGGTGGGTCAGAATCCACTCGAGGCCTGTGCGTTTCCTGGGTGAGTGTTTTGAGTCACTTCCCACTTATCCACATTCACAGTCGAAACAGATTGCCTAGTTCTCTCATAAACTCTGTAGATAATGGCCTTTGTATTGTCGTTACAGATGACCAGGAAGAGGAAGAGGAAGGCTTGGGAGTTGACCTCTCTTTCATCGGCTCTCATGCGTTTGCTCGGATGGAAGGAGATATTGATAAGCAAAGAAGATTGATCCTCCAGGGACAGTTATCAGAGGCCGCCCTACAGAAGCAGCATCAAAGAAAGTAAGGCCAGCTGGTTGGGACTGATGCCTACAAAATGGTTTAAGAAGCAACAAGGGACAAGGAACTTAACGTCTGCCAGAGGCATCTGTCTGTGCATATGTGTTCGCATTTTTGCCTCAATGCAATTCTGTGAGAATATTGTCCCAGTTTGGCAGATGCAGAAATGTAACGTCATGATCGGTGCTGACAGTTACTATATGCTGCAGCCAGTATTCCGATGTATGTCTGATTACAGACGTCTTTCTCTCCCATATTGTGTGGCTGCGTGTAAGATTTTAGTCTCACACAGAAACTGAGCCCAGGAAGGACAAAGAAAAAGAGAAGCAAAATATCTACTTAACTTTGCTTTGTTTATCATTAAAGTTTAGTTTACATTGTGTAGAACTTACAATGTCTTTATCACATAATTGGCCCGTTCTATTTCATCCCAAGGTTTTCTTAAATCAGGAGATTCATCTCCATGTGTCTAGGGAAGCTTACCCAAGTATCCAACAGTGCTTGTAAAGTCAGGTGCTATTTAAAGGGATAATAGTAATAAACTGCAAATGTTTTGTATTTGATAGGGTTGGTTGAGGAGCTTGGTATCCCAGGGCGGTAATGAGCATGGACTATGATAACATTATGAGTATACTCAGCATCTGGCATTCGGAAGCTCTTAAAATGAGCAACTGCTTTTTTTCTGTAGGACTGAGCAATTCATGACCTCCTTTCCCACCTAGCTTTGATACATGTTATTCTTTTGACTAAAATACACTCATCCTTCAATGTTTTCAGCTCTGAAACTTTGTCTCGTAAATTTGAAAAAAGGTCTCCTCCGGCACTTGCCCAAAGTGTTTTGAAGCATTGATATTCCAGTGTCATCTCCTTGTCAGTGCCAGCTGTCGTGTAGGAGTCTAATTATTTAATATCCTGAGTCCCTTATAAAATTCAAATACTGGGCCCAAGGTTCATGCTCATCCCTTATAAAAAACAAATTAGCCATTAGAGGGCACCAATGAACAACTTTTCCAAAAGCTCACTGTCAGAATCAGATAGTTTCAGTGGTTTCTAACCTTGGCTGTGCATAAGAATCATCTGGTTGAAAAAAGAAAAATGACTGTATTGCCCAGACAGCCTCTCAAATGTAGGGTAGGACATGTACAAGTATTTGTGTTTAATGCTTTCCTATTTCATGTTCAAGTGCTGCTAGGCCTGGACACTCCTTTTAAATTAGACACTGGTTCTCAAACGTTCTGGTTTTCCAACAGCTTTGCACTCTGAGAAATTATCAAGGACCTCAGTGAGCTTTAGATTACATGAGTTATATCTATCAATAGTTAGCATCTTCAGATTTATTATTTAGTATATGGAATATTAATAAGGATAGGTTTATTTTGTCAAAATAATTTTTTAAGATTTAGTGAAAAGAGTGGCACAGTTTTACATCTTTGCAAGTCTTGGAAGTCTTTTAATGTTCAGCTTAATAGAAGACAGCTGAGTGTGCATCTCTGCATTCAATCTGTTCAATAAGTTGTTTTGGTTGAAGTATATAAAGAAAATCTGGCCTCAGCTACACAGTTGGAAAGGGAAAGAATATTTTAATAGCTCTTTCAAATAATTGAGAGGATATTCTTCTTTGATACTAAACCAGAACTCATTAAATGGTAGTTTCTTAAATTTTGTTTGCAATGTGGAATAGAAAGCCACATCTGTGAATTTGTGTATTCTCATATTAAAACCCACTGATCTGTTTAGTAATTTGAATAGATCTTTTAACCCTTAATGATGCTGTAACATGATGCATTGATCATTTTGAAATTAAGTTCACTAAAGTGTTCCGATCTCCCAAATGCTAATATGGTATCAAAATATTTGTTACCATCTCATTCTCAGAGGAGTCTTTGAAGTATAAGGAATTGTCAAGCTAGTGATAATGGATACAGATTTCCAAAATCTGTGTGTGTGTGTGTGTGTGTGTGTGTGTGTGTATTTTAAGTTCAAGTTTTTTCATAGAGAGTAAATACTAATGGTGTTTATCATTATCACTGCAAATGTCAACATTGTGAAAAGGCATAGAGTTATTCTCAATGTTAGTGTGGAAATGGCTTTCACATCACAGACTCCCTGAGTGGGCTCTGAGAACTGTTCAGGAATCTATGGATCCCACCAGGAAAACCACGGGTTGAAAAAGGTTTGGGAGATCATCTGAGACAGCTCCCTGAAAGTAGTCCATAAGCATTAGTGTCACCAGTGTTCCAGGTTAAGCTTACCCCAGGCCTATTAAATTAGAGCATCTTTGAGAAGAGTTCGGAGGCTTCTTTCTATAATGTTTTAGATGACTGTTTTATGCCTTCAGTTTCTGACCTGGGCCAACCTTTGTACTGTACAGTGAGTCTGTTAGTCCCAGAGAGTGTCTTGTCAAGTCATGGTTAACTGAGAAAGAGTCTTCAAAGAAGCTAGTGCAGCATTTCCCTCTCATACGCCATCTTCGTTTCAGTTACACAGACAACTGTGGAGCCGTTTGGGCAAACAACAGTGTTTTTGTATTTACGTGTCAAGGACCGCATTGCCATGGACTTCTCAAATCAGTCACTTGGTGGCTGTTTGTCTCTCTCTCTCTCTCTCTCTCTCTCTCTCTCTCTCTCATGCACTCACACTCATGCACGCGTTCATCTCTTTCTCACATCTAAGTTTTCTTTGGGCTGGATGTCTATCTCACTTAATAATGGCAAGCTCAAGTGAGTATGAACATGATGCTATACTTGTTGGAAAGGAGCCCTACCAAAAGACTAGGTTCTATGAGGGCAAATGAACATAGTTTGTAGAGGATTGTCCTTTGTGTGGGTGGGTAGAAGGCTGCTATGTTAAGATTCACATTTGTTACACATTTGACAGTTTGCATTCAGTTCAGAAAACACTGGACCCCTCTTCTTTATAAGGCAAGATTTTCGATAGATGTACAGAAATAAATAATGTAGTTCCTTTCATCTTATCAGGAACTGTGGTGGCATAGTGGTTATGTGTTGAGCTGCTAACTACAAGGTTCACAGTTCAAAACCACTAGCTGATCTGTGGCCGAAAGATAGGGCGCTCTCCTACAGTAAAGCGTGAAGGTCTCAGAAACTCACAGGGGCGATTGTACCCTGGCTGTTGTACTCACAGCCATTAGCTGTGAGCCAGGCATCGACTCAGTAGGTAGGAGTTTCGTTTGAGTTTATTTTCTGAAACCATTATTGAGCCACACTCCCTTCAAGTGTCAGGTGTGTGCTGCATGCTGAGGCTAGTGTTCTGAATAACAGGTTGTTATACACAGCCGGGTTGACTCATAGTTGCAGACTGGGAGAAGAGCATAGCCTGAAATCTGAATACCTTTTAAAAAGGGGGCTTGCCACCTCTGCCATTCAGTTCCCTCCGATGAGAAACTACATCTGAACTGAAATGTTTTTTCTCCCATTCATCTTCCTTCCCAGTGTTGGTGACCATGAAGACGAAGGTCTACTCTTAGAGCTGTAGACGAATTCAGAGTGACAGTGTTGTTAGATGCTGTTGAGTCAGGGACAGCTCAGAACCACCCTATATACAAAAGAACTAAACACTCTCTGGTCCTGCTCCATCCTTGGAACTAGTGTTAGGTCTCAGTCCACTCTTTGCAGCCACTGTGTCTATCTCCTCGGTGGGTGTTTTAATTCAGGTTGACTAGAGAAACGAATACTTAGAACATTCATATATGTATAAAAAAGAGCTTTATATAAAAGAGCGATTGTATATTGAGAAAACATCTCAGCCCTGTCCAGATCAAGTCTATAAATATGAACCCATATGTCTGATGCCAGTCTATAAATTCTTCTTCAGGCTCTGGCAACACGTGCAGAATGCAGGAAGATCACAGGCCAGTGGGTGGAAAGTCTTGTGCATGCAGTGGTGGTGGAAGCAACTCAGCGCTGGTTGCCTGGGTCTCCACATGCCTCCTCCAGTGCCAGGCTCCGGCTCCATCAGCATAGCTTAAGGTGGTTGTCAGCAGGAATGTCTCCCAAGGAGGGGGACGGGAGTTCACAGAACCTCAGGAGAAGGCCATAACCACGTGATCGGCTGTGACCTGACTGACAGGCTAGACTACTCTTTCGCTCAAGTTGATAGGAGATTATGTAACCGCCACAGTAGGTCTTCCTATTTTTCACTGCCCCTCTACTGTACCATGCGACTAGTCACTCCTGAGGAGGAGTCCTGGTGGTGTAATGGTTATGCATTGGACTGCGACCCAGAGGTTCAGCAGTTCAGCGGGAGAAAGGCTGGACTTTCTACTCCCGTAAACCATTTCAGTCTCAGAAACCCACAGGGGTTCTCAATGAATCTGCATGAACTCAGTGGCTGCACGTTTTTAGAGTCACTCCTGATAGCATTCAAAGTCTGTAAGATGAAATCTTACCATCCTTACTTCAAAGGAGTATTATAGCAGTACTCCCAAGACTGATTTGTGTGGTCTTCTGACAGTCCAGGGTACTTTGAATGTTCATTGCCTGCTCCATAATTAAAAATGCTTTTACTGTCTTCCTTATTTGTTCAACTTTCACTTACGTACGAGGCTATTGAAAATACCATGGCATGGGTTAAATGCGCTTTAGTCCTCAAACTGACATCCTTTCCCTTGACCACTTGAAAGAGGTCTTGTGCAGCAGATTTGTCTAAGACCTAATGTGTTATTTGATTCACTAATTTCAAAGTTTTAAAAGATATGCTTAAATATTATGGAAACTTGTTCACGGTATAATATATGACAATTTGGATGTTAAGAGAGCACTATGATATAGTAGAAAAAATAGCGACCTTTCAAGAAATCTGGAGAACTGAGTGTCACCTCAAAGTCAACCCTTACTATTAATTAGCTGAGTTATCTTTTAAAAGCCATTTCCCTTCTTTGAGATCTTTACCATGTCTCCATTTTAGCATTTACCATTTTAGCATCCTCTTAGCCAAAGCCAAACTGCAATCAGAGGCCCTCGTACCCGCTGTTCTGTACAACCAGCATGATTAACAGGTCATTAACTAGGCCCACGATCCCAAGTAAAATGACCGGGCTCCTCTGTGGCCCCTATCAACATATACAATGCCTAACTTTTCTCTTGAAAAGTGTAGTTGCTTGAGGGTAGTAGCTGTGTGTAGTTGATCTACTGTTGTGTTCCGATGCCTGTCATAGAATGGGCATGCAATAAATTTTGTTGAATGAGTGAGTGAACCATCTGTTTTAGGGACTTGCCATTTCCATAGTCTGCATTTTTTAGCAAATGGAAATATTGTTTAAAATAGATGCCACTATGAAAAGTGGGTATTTTAACCATTTGTCACTGTTGCCTTCTCATTAAGTAACTTATATTCTACCCGACACATAGTTGGTGGTAGTGAAATAGCCCCTTGCTCATGAGTAGGAAACATCACTTTCAGGGGCAGGGAAAGGCATTCTTTACAGGACCCATTTGTAAATTTGATTAACAGAGGTTTGTTATAATAACTATGGCCTTTATTTCCCTAGTTATAATCGCTGGTTATGTCAAGCAAGATCTGAGGATCTGTCTGATATCGCTTCTCTAAAAGCCTTATACCAAACAGGTAAGCCTAAGGATGCTGTGACTTAGGACTTTACTAATTAAGGACCTTTCCCAGCATGCTACTTCCAACATCTTTCTCTGATTTCTTCTAGGCTATCTATCATTAGCATGTTTTTGTACTAATGCAGGTGGTATGCTTTCCCTGTCATTCAAATGTACAAATAGCACTTATTTATCTAGTGTTGCCAGAGCAGAAATACCACAAGAGGATAACATTATCAAATTTATTTTTTCACAGTTTAGGAAGCTCTAAGTGTGATTTCAGGGTCCCAGCTCTAAGGGAAGGCTCTCTACACCAGCTCTGGAGTAAGGCCTTGTCCCTGAGCTGCTTCTTCGGGTGATTTTCATGAGGTTTTGTATCACTCCTCTCCATCCCTGCTGCTCTTACTTGCTTGTTTAATCTCTTTCATATCTCAAAAGAGATTAGCGCAAGTCCTACCCTGTGATAATCTGGTCTTAACAGGACAACGACAGTCCTCTCCCACATAGGATTATAACCACAGGAATAAAGATCAGGATTTAACAGCAGACATTTGGAGGGAACTTAATTCACTCTAGGGAATGGTCTCTCACAACATGTCCAAAGTACACGAGACGAAATCTCACCAACATTGCCCGTAAGGAGCATCCTGTCTGTACTTATTCCAAGTCAGGTTTGTTTGTTCTTTTGGAAACCCGGCCCATGGTACTTCGAATATTCTTCATTGACACCATAATTTAAATGCATTCTTCCTTCTGTCAGCCTTATTCAGTGTTCAGCTTTCACATGTATATGAGGAGATTGAAAATGCTTTGCTTGTGTTAGGAGCATGTCCTAAAAGTAAGATTCTTGGTTTTCAACACTTTGAAAAGATAGTGTGACTTACTCGATGCCATGTGCCATTCGATCCTTTGACGGCTGTGAATCCAAGCAAGATGAGAGCCGTGGCAACTTCAGTCGTTTCTCTATTTGTCAAGTTGTAACCTATTCGTCCAAGGGTGAGGATTTTTATTTTTTAAAATTGAATGGTAATCCAAACTGAAGGCTGCAATCCTTCATCTTCATCACCAAATGTTTCAAGTCTTCCTGACTTTCAGCAATCACGATTGTGGCGCCTGAGTCTGACAGGCTGTTAACTAGTCTTCTTCCAATCCTGATGTTGCATTCTTCTTCTTATAGTCCAGCTTCTCTGATGATTTCCTCAGCATCCAGACTGATCTAGTATGATGACAGGATCAATCCTGATGCATACCTTTCCTGATTTTAAACCATGCACTAGTCCCTTGTTCTGTTCCCACAACTGCCTTTTGATCCATGTGCAGTTTCCACAGGGTACAGTGAATTGTTCTGGGATTCCCATTCCACCTGGGACTATCCACAGTTTGTTATGATCCACTTCCACTCTTAAAGACACTTAAAAATGCTAGTCTCTATTTATTACCCACTTCCCAAACCACTGGCCAACACTCCAGCTATTTGTGAGAGCATCGGAGAACCAAACTCTGTCTAGATTATCTAATGCTGTTATAACATTACAAGTATTGTATTGGTTGGTTTCTGACTTTGAATTCCTGGTTGACCTTCAAATGAGTTGGTCTTTCTCTTCCTCCATCTTTACTTTCCTTGCGTGTTTAATCTCTCTTAATATCTCAAAAGAGATTGACTCCAAATACACCCTACACTGATTACGCCTCATTAACAAAAGACAGTTCATTACTAAGTGGGATAATAAAACCAAATTTTGGGCTGAGCCGGTGACGTAGTGGTTGAGTGTGGGACTGTAGTCCACTGGCTTGGCAGTTCAAATCCAGCAGCAGCTCTCCAGGAGCAAGGCTGGGCCTTCCACTCCCACCGGAGGGCAGTGATTCACCCCCTCCAAAAAAAAAAAATAAAACCAAATTTTAGGGACCATGGTAGTGTAGTGGGTTAAGAGTCGAACTGTTAACCACAAAGTCAGTAGTAGAAACCTACTAGCCATCCCAACAAAGAGAAAAAGGAGGCTGGCTGTTTGCTCCCATGAAAGTTTGCAGTCTCAGAAACTGTTAGGAGCAGTTTCACTCAGTCCTGTAAGGTCCCTATGACTCTCACGATCACAGGCATAGAGGTTAGCATTTACAGCACATGTTGGGGACATAATTCAATCTAGACCAAACATGTAACTCCCATCTAGGATCCTTTTTTTTTTCAACCTTTTGGTGGGTAAGAGGATTTTGTTTTTTTGTTTGCTTGCCATCCAAAATTCAAACCTGACATAAATATGTAATATAGAAGTTAAATATTCCAAACTTTCTACTCCTTTCCTCCATATTTCTCTTTCATTCTGGCTACTGTGCTTATTCATATTCACATTCCAGTGCCTTTTTAGTTTGTTGTTATTTTTGACCATTAGTGTCATTATAAATTGTAATGAATTTAAACAAAAAAAAAAGCTATATTTTTCAGAGACTTTCGCGTGCACCCTCATCCTGATATTAAATCTTTAAGAGAGCTTATCTTAAAAATAAGGGCAGTGACCCAAAACCTCTAAGGTTTTAAAAAAAAAACTTCACAAACTTAAGCCTCTTGATTTTTCAATCTTTTCATTTGTGTTGAATATATTTGTAAGTTAAGAACGCAGGGGAAATGCTGTCCTTGAAATAAAGACTCTGGGTGCTAATTGCATTTCCTGTTCATAGGTGTTGATAACTGTGGCCGCACAGTGATGGTGGTCGTCGGAAGAAACATTCCAGTCACATTAATCGATATGGACAAGGTAAGCCCTAAAAAGACTTTGCTTACATATAATGTTGATTGAAAAATAAGTAGTCTGTAGGTCTGGGAAGAGGGTTTAGAGGAGGAGACAAGACAGAAGTGTGGAGACAAGACGGAGTAGCTGCAAGGCTCCGTGAGTCAGTATGTATGGTCTCAGAAAGTCTGGGCCTGCTTGGCTCTCTAGAAGAAACAGAACTTCCAGTGGCAGCTGCTTTGTTTCTTTTCTTAGGTAACTGGAAAGTGTAGGATTCAAATCATTCTGTGCTGTAATCAAATTGCAGATCAAATTCTGACTTCCTCAAAAAAAAAAAGATTAAATTTTGAGCATCTATCCCAAAAGAAAGAAGATCTAGTTATCCATTGTGGCATACTTTAACATCACAAAAACGAATCATTCACAAAAGAAGACTAGTTATAAATAGTAAATAAAAATAACATACTCGGCCACAGTAATAGTATTAAAAGGAAGTGAATTAAAATGAGATTTCCCCTCTTTGCCTTCAGAAATAGTGAAGATTTTTTGAATGATCATTATCATCAAAGATACAGAGAAACTATAAATATGATCCTACTGATAGACCTAGTATTCTATTCTGGGGATTTGTAATCTAAAATGTGAAGGTGGACATTTGCTCAAATTTGAATCCTCATTTAAGGGACGCTTGAGCCCAGAGGTTAGCTACATAAACCTTCCTAGAACATCTGTTTTCTAGAACTGCACAGGGGCCTTAACTTCAACTGATAATACTTCTAAATTTTTAAGAACTATGCATTTAAAATTCACACATTACAGTAAAACACAGTTATGTAAATACAGTGATTTCTTTTGGCCCAGCCCTCAGGCTTTGGGTTACTGTTGCTTGGTTAAAAAAACCTAAGAATGTATTCATCCTGTCATATCGTTCAGAGGATTATTTGTAGCAAGAGATTACAGACTAAATTCCTACTAGATATCCATGGTTCGTTTACAGATGAAATATCTTATGTCCCTTAAAAATTGTGGTAATAGAGTCAAGAACTGTTGAAAATTGCTTATAATGTAATCTCAGTAAGAGTAAAGATGGTTTATTAAACTGCATGTACTCCAACCTTAGTTGTTTTAAAAAATCCACAAAGATAAAACAAGAACTCAATATTCCAAAATGTATTCTGTGCTTTGGGAAAGAATTTGTTTTCCAAATGTTTCTTATGTGGCTACCTTATATAATTGAGTATAAGTTGACCCGAATAGCAGCCAAGGCACTAATTTTACTACAGAAACTGCATTAAAAATGTGCTGTTAAGCTCAGCTTATACACAAGTATATATGGAATCTATTTTTTAATACTTAAAAATGGGAACATTTTTAGATGAGCAATGGGGAATTTAAGACCAAAAAGGATATCTAAGTTGTTTTGGAGCAGGAATGGGGAATAGTTAGAAAGAGGACAGAGGAGCAGTCTGTAAAAGAGCAGAAATAAGACTCAGAATTCATATCTACCCATGGAGAATTCCCAACAGAAGGAAATTCAGTAAGTGTCTGTGTGTGGTCATTTGCTTTGTGTCATAATGTTCAATTGACTTTCATTTTCATCTGCTATGATATGGTTGATACCAAGAAGCATAAATTCCTCTATCTTAGTTTGATGTGCACTTTCATGAGTTACATTTCCAGGTCCAAACTCGTTGACAACTGGAAAGATACTGTGTTTTTTTAGTTCCCTCCTCTGCCTTTTCTGATAACGTTTGGGTCATAAAAAGAAACAAAACATACTGTCTACTGTCCAGTCAGTTCTGACTCATGAGGGTAATCCGTCTTTGTCCCGTCATGTTAATGCGATGGCTTACCTGGAGAAGAATGAGAAAATGGCTTTTAATGCAGTCATCCTTCAGTTTTTCCTTCGCAGCTGCTGCTTTGAATTTAGTTATCGGGAAATCTCGAGGTCATACTGGCCCTGCCTCTATTGTACCTGGCCTGTTTTACTGTTTATCTTGCATTCCATCCGTCCTGTCGTGGAACGTTTCTCCAGCTGATCTGGATCCCAGTAAATCTCAGTCGTTCAGCATTCTAAAACTGTTGCCCAACTTACTGCGCTCCACAGTCTCCACTTGTCCTCAGTCCTACAGATCACTCAGTTCCTCCAGATCTGCATCAGCGATGCCAGGAGAAATGAGCTTAAAGTGAGCTACCTGAGACCTGATCCTTTTACAGTGGTTGCCAGTGTCCTGAAACCCCGGGATTGTAGCTGAGGGAGACTGTGAAGACTGAAGTCAGATAGAAACTTGGAGGATGATTAAAAGTCTAGAAATTCTCCTAGTAATGATTTTGTTATCCTGGTACTCAAGGAGCCACTTAATAGTTAATTCAAGAAGAGTTTCAAATATATGCAGATTTGTTTTCAGAGCATGGAGACTGATTTCCTCCCACACTGACACAATGCAGCAGGAGACGAGACTGCAGCAGTTATGAGTGACCACTGACCCACTTTTCACAGAGCAGAGATCCTCACCGTGTCTGAGGTGACAGGGAGCACAGATGAGAATAACCTCTTACATGCTTGCCCTTCTTGACCTCTGAAGTAGACCGCCAGACCAAATGGTTTTAATCTTTTCTCCTGTTTTTCTTTAGGCTCTCCTGTATTTCATCCATGTCATGGATCACATCGCTGTGAAGGAATATGTGTTGGTGTATTTTCACACACTGACCAGCGAGTACAATCACCTAGACTCCGATTTCCTGAAGAAACTCTATGATGTTGTGGATGTCAAGTTAGTCATTCTTGCAAATTATGAAGGGGGAGGGGTGGAGAACCGTTTCTATATTTTCTAATAACAGACAGTAGCAGGCATTGTTATCTGTTCTCTAAAAGCATGTTTCACATGACAGAGATGTTTCTTATACAAAGATACTTTAAAAAGAGGCCCTCCTTAAGTTAATTCAAATTCATTTTTATTGAAAGCAAATTCAATGTACCTTTTTTCCTCTTGTAAGTGTGCTGGGAAAGGCCTGGCGACATTGCCAATATTTGTATAAAATAGAACTGGCACTGTGTACTTTATAGGGTATTTTGTACTTGTCAAAACACAGATGTGACAGCATTTCATTTGACCCAGTAGCCCTGGTGTTGTTTTTTGAGAAGAGTTACTGTCTACATTTGAGAAATAAGAGAACGTTGGTCCTCTCGATAGGTTAGAAATATTGCCCGACATCACAGGACAGCAGAGACAGTCTGGACTTGAATCCAGACTTGGAACCAACAGATTGTCTTCAATGAGCCACATTTCCTTTGAGGTGATTAAACGGAGACTCCATGGGAAAGTAACCCCGAGTTCAATGTGATGCCTCACGGTCTTCCTCAAATACTGCCTCCTAATGGCAGTATTGTGATTTGTGTCCTCAAAATGGCGTGCCTTCACTGACAGCACCCATCTCACAGTTAGGGCACATTGAGGTCAACGACCAGAAGTTCCCAACAGTTCACTACTTCGTTAAATCTCATCTCACTCAGGGGTGATCGAGTGCTCATCGCCCTAGTAGCCTCTCCTCTCTTGTGTGTGTAAGGAAGCTGACTCCCTCCACTGTAGGGGGAGCAAGCAGGCCTCTCTGAAATGAGGGGTTTGTGGCCCATCTCCGAAGCACTCTTCAATTACCCTAATGTGAGCCAAGGGTGGTTACCGGACTGTTGAGAAATTCCAAGACTGTCGTGAGTAAAAGACGCCTGTGCTGGTTAAGTGCTCAGCTCCAGAAGCTCCTCAGGAGAAAAGCCCAAGCAGGCTGCTTCCATGAAGCTTTGCAGAAGCTGTCCAGTGAGCTCGCTGACTCGGAACATAGCATCCTGTTATTTTATGTTCCACTTGGGAAGGCTAAATGGAGCAGGAGATGAAAGTGTAAACCATACTGCCTCAACACCTATCCCTGATGTTTGTTGGCTGGGTGACTTTGGGCAGGTTGAAATAAAAAGACAGTAACAGAACTTACCTCGATAGAGTTGTTAGAAGAATTAAAGGTGAAGCCTAAGTATTGAGTGTTCTTCTGAGTGATTGTCATTGTTACTGTGTATGAGCCTTGGATAATAGTTTTTTGCTGTAATTTTTATTATTTTGCTAATTCATGTGTCTGACCCCACAGATTCTAGGGGTGGAGGGAGGAACTGCACAATAAACGTTTGTTAAATGTGAAATTAATTTTCTCCACCGGTAGATGGTTCCATCCCAGTTGACAGAAACACTCCGTATCTTCTACAAAACAAATACTTTTAAAAATGCAATTTGTTCTTGAATTGTTTTTGACACTACTTCTAAAACTCAATATATACACTAGAGATATATTTTTTAAGTTTGCTTTTCCTGTATGAAGACACTTACATATTCAAGCAGAGAGTTGTTGATAAATAGTGACTAACCTTATACTGACCCTTGTCTTGTTTGTTTTTTAATCAGGTACAAAAGGAATTTAAAGGCTGTCTATTTTGTTCATCCAACTTTTCGTTCAAAGGTACGTTATTTTTATTTTTCTCTTGAGGTTAAGTGCACCTCATGCCACGAATATTAACTATTTTAAACAGTATTTCAGCATCGTAATTCTAACTGTCATCATGATTGCTTCTTTGTGTGGACTTTTTTTATTAAGTGAACCTGTCCTCGTACTTCTTCCCTGTGCAACTCTCCTATCCTTGTGGACGCCCTGATAAGTCTCGGCCTCTTCGTGCTCCACAGCTCCTGCTGTTCTTGACGAATATTCATTTTCTTATTTCTGCTCATGGCTAACAGCCACTTGTCCTTCAGATCTTCATGTATTTTCTATTGAAAACTTTCCCTGACCAATCCTACAGGGAGCGAGTATTCCCGAGAACCCTGCATTCTTCTGTCAAAATTGCTGTTCATTCTGATTACTTGTTTAATGCTATACCTTATATGAATCTCTTGGCCTGAAGGATCTCTAACAGGCTCCACAATCAGTAACCATCTGTTGTACAAGTCTGTCCCCAATATTGAATGCTATGCCGTGACTTCATCCAGAAGTCTAGGTCCTTTATTCTTTTACTTTTCTGAAGATGTCACCTTTTTATCGTTTTTTGTTTTCCCTATCCAACCTACAACTCCAAGGGCGGTCATTTCCATGGTCTTGTCAACACCTGAAATCCCTTGTAACCTCTGACCTTTCATCACTCCTGCTCATAGAGCCTAATGTTCAACTAGTGCACTGTTCTCCTGCTTCCATTTCTCTTTCTGATTTGCTGGGGAAAGCATACAGTGGATTCCTCAGCAGACGACCTGGTCATCATTGCTGCTTACAGAGCCTCTAACATGTCCTTGCTCCTTGCCCAGAATGGCTCTCAACCCTCTCCAGTCCCTCCACCTAGTGTCTTCGCCTCAGTCCTGGAAGATGGTCTTGCCTCTGACAAAGAAATAGAAGCCATCACTCAGGAAGCTCCTGGTGTCTTCCCTTTCATTTGCAGACTTCCTCTCTTTGCAGAAATGTACTCCTTAAATGAAGGACAGTCCCTCTCTCTGTGCTTTAGACTCCAGAGAAGTAACATAAGCTAACACTGTCCAAACACAACGTGCAAGCAGTGTATGGCGTTCTCCCTGAATAGCTGGTTTCATCATGATCCTCTGTCTCCTCTCCCGCTTTGTCTGCTCGACATGCTGAAAAGCCTCTGTTTACCTCTCCTCAACTGTGCAACCACGTTTTTTAGTGCAATCTATGCTCTGTTCTTGCTCTCTAGTCTTATGAATTTTAACATAGTCCAGTACAGCTTTAATTTCATGGTGTTGCTGAAACTGCTCCTACCAAAATCACCAGCATATTTTTTTGTCCTTATCCTACCTGTTTTCCTTAGAACCATAAACACAGAAGGTCACTTGTTCCTTGAAACATACTGTCTTGGCTTCTTGGAAACCTAACTTCCTGATGAGTCTTGTGTATGGGAACTTTCTGGGATGATAGAAGCATCTATGTGCTGACAGGATGTTTGACCTCATGGGTGTGCCTTTGTCACAACAGCAAATGTACACTTAAAATATGTGTTTCATTTATTGGATTTAGTGTAAAATTCAGAGCAAAGAAGCTGAACAAGCCGAACTCTGGTTAGACAGAAATATTGAAGTTGTCAAGGATTTTATTCTGTTTGGGTCCACAATTGACACACATAAAAGCAGCGGTGAAGGAATCGAATGATTTAATGGGCAAATCTGCACAAGACTTCTTTCATTTGTTAAAGAGCAAACCGCTCTTTTCAGCCACCGCATATGTCTTAGAGAGTTGGATAATTAATAAGGAAGACCACAGAAGAATCTAGGCATTTAAAGTAATGGTGTTGGTGAAGAATATTGGAAGTATCGTGGACTGTCAGAAGAACAAACAATTCTGTCTTGGAAGAAACACAGCCAGAATTCTCTTTAGAAGCACGCATGGAAAGACTTCATATCATGTATTTCAGACTTATTATGGGTAGAAACCAGAGCCATCTTGGATTGGGGCAAAAGTCCAAGGAAATCCGATGTGCAAAGTGAAAGTTAGCACCTTGACATTTCTTGAGATGAGGAAAATTAGAGTGTTGAAAGAATTAAAGAATGCTGGTGGTGTAATGATTAAGCAGTCACTTGCTAGCTCAAAGGTCAGCATTTTGAAGCTTAACAGCCGCTCCTAGGGAGACAGATGTGGCAATCTGCTTCTGTAAAGATTACAGCCTTGGAAACGCCACGGGCCAGGTCTGTATCCTCTGCAGTCTCTGAGTCAGAATTGACTTGACAATGGGTGGATTTATATAATTTAAGAGTCAGATGGCTGGGTGATAAAATCTCCACTATTATTTTGTACGAAACTGAAAACAATAAATGGAGCGTTGTTAATGATTCTAAAATAATGAGATGACATCAGGGCATAATAAAACAATCAAACCACACTGTTCAGCGTTTCATACCTCTCAGATGTTTTCCAGACCACTGCTCCCAAAGTGATAAGAAAGCGACTGCTTGTATAAATCACACTTCTCGCTCTTCCTTAAGTTGACAGTAGAATGCAAACAAATAGAATTTAAACCCGTTGCTGAGTCTTGATTTAGTAGATTTCATGAGTGTACAAATATAAGCAGTCCTTTCCTAGTTTGTGATTCTGTGGTCCCATGTTCTCAGGTGTTGCATTTGTAAATAACTGGGTGAAAGAATCTAGCCTTCACACGTTAGCACACCAGTTTTTGGAGTTCTTAAAGTCATCTTATTGGGGTCTCTTACAGCTCCTATCAATCCATGCATTCATCCATCATGTCAAGCACATTTGTACATATGTTGCCATCATCATTTTCAAAACATTTTCTTTCTACTTGAACCCTTGGTATCAGCTTATTACCCCCCACCCCCACCCTTCTCTACCTTCCCTCCCTCATCCTTGATAATGTATAATTTGTTTTTTTCGTTTCTTACACCAACTGCTATTCCCCTTCACTCTCATTTCAATTATCTGTCCCCCTGGGAGGAAGTTATACATAGATCATTTTGATTCCTTTCCCCTTTCTCCCTCAATCTTCCCCACATCCTCCTGGTATTGCTACTCTCATTATTGGTCATTAGGGGTTTATCTGATTCCCTATGCTTTGAGTTCTTATCTGTACCAGTGTACATGCTCTGCTCTAGCCAGATTGATAACGTAGAGTTGGGGTCATGATAGTGGGGGAAGGAAGCATTAAAGAATTAGAGGAAAGTTGTATGTTTCATCCACACTCATCCTGACTGGCTCGTTTCTTCCTTATGACCCTTCTGTAAGGGGATGTCCAATTGTCTAATAGCCGGCATTCTGTGATGTTCACTTTCCCTGAAACAATCACTGAAGACAAAACGGGTGCATAAGTAAGTGTGGTGAAGAAAGTTGATGGTGCCAGGCTATCAAAAGATATAACATCTGGGGTCTTGAAGATAAACAAATGGCCATCTAGCCGAGAAGCAACAAAGCCCACATGAAAGAAGGACACCAGCCTGTGTGATCCTGAGGTGTCATTGGGATCAGGTATCAGACATCAAAGACCCAGAACAAAAAATCATATCAATGTGAATGAGGTAGAATGTGGAGTGGAGATCCAAAGCCCATCTGCAGGCAATTTAACCTTTTTTTTTTTTAACTTTTAGTTTTCTTGTTTTTTGTTTTTTTGGGGTATTTTTAGGCATCACTGCCCTGGTGGTGGGAGTAGGAGGCCCAGCCTTTGCTCCTGTGGGCGGGAATTGAACCTCCATCCCAGTGGGCCGCAGTCCCGCGCACTGCCCCTTGTTTTGTTTTTTAAGTAGACACTCAAATCTTTCTTTCTTTTTTTTTTTTTTTTAGAAATATGTGGTTCCCTAAGTTAACATATATGACTTAGGCTTAGAGACCTTTGGGGATTAAATACTTAGCTATCTAGAACTAAGACCCTTGTGTGGGTGATACAAATGATTGCACTCATCTACTAATGTCAAAGTTGACAGCTAGATCCCACCCAGCCCTGTGAAAGACCTGCCAGCCTGCTGCTGTGAAGGCACAGCCAAGAAAACACCACAGAGCAGTTCTACTCTGAACGTGTGTGTGTGTGTGTGCATGCTGTAAGTCAGCAAACACTCACTGGTCGTGCATAGGGTTTCATGCAGAACTAAAGTTATAAAAATAAAAATACAGAAAACAGTACTCTTGGATCTCCCTGCAGAGAAAACTGTGAGTTTCCGCTCTTGTCCACTTGAGTGATTTTTGTCCTCTGAACTGGGAAGTGGGAGGGAATCGGGCAGCAGCGTGTATTTCTCTTTAAAGATTATGGGCTTGGGGGAAGGGTCACTACCTTTTTAAAAAGAGTGTGTGCCTCCTTTCCGGTTCCCTCTCCTTTTTGGCCCACCCAAACCTCTCACCTTGCCACCACCTCATGCCAGTGTGGTGCAGCATCTCCAAGAGGCCTTACACGGTCATGTCCTCGAGAGAAACCTTAGCACATCACCTGGCTCTGACTAGCTCAATGTGTGTTCACAGTGACGTACAGAAAGGAAGCTGCACATAGGCAGAAGATTCACCGTGAGTTCCTTTGAGAAAGAGAGGGCATACCCAAGTGAAACTGTATAAGCTCAAGTATTGCCAAAAAATTTCTTTCCGATATCATTTGGAAAAAATGAAGAAAGAGTTTTGAGATTTGGAGATGCCAACCATTTTCCTAGCGTCCATGAGTTAGTTATTCTACCAAACCATGCAGTGATTTCCAAACTTTCTGACCAAACTCCCCACTAAGAAGCATCACGACGCAGTGCGTGCATGGGAGCATGCATACACGTAATGGAAGCACACGTTTCAGAAAGCAAAACTTACCCTTCCCACATTCCCTAGTAATTGTTATTCTAGTTTCTTTCGCTTGCTTTTTTTTTTTCTAATGTTTGTAATACATTAGAAAAAGTAAAGGCCAAGGAAAAGAACATTGCAAGTACCGTGGACTGCTAAAAGGACAAACCCATCTGTCTTGGAAGAAGTTCGGCCAGAGTGCTTCTTAGCACCAGGATGGTGAGGCTCTCTGTCGTCCATACTTTGAATGTGTTGTCAGGAGAGACCCGTCCCTGGAGAAGGACAGCCATCATGTTTGGTAAAAAGAGTGTCAGCCAAAGAGAGGAAGGCCCTCAAGGATATGGATTGGCACAGTGGGCTCAAGCATAGTAGCCCCTGAGAGGCTGGCACAGGACTGACTGGGCAGTGTTTCTGCTGTGTCGTGCATACGGTCACGATGGATCAAAACTCACTCAATGGCACCTAACGAGGAGGTTTACATTGTACTATTGTGGTTCTGCAAGTCACTAATGGACTAACAAACATCTGTAGTTTCTGAAACACTAGCAATTGCAAGAGGCTTCTGACTTTAAGTTTACTTTTGAGATGCAGTTTTTTCCCAGGATGATTATTCAGAATGGTGTTCTTAGCTCTTACTTTGGCCACTTAATCTTTTTTCCTTCCCCCTTGTGTTTACTACCAGGTGTCAACATGGTTTTTTACCACCTTTTCTGTCTCAGGACTGAAGGACAAAATCCACCATGTGGATAGCCTCCACCAGCTATTTTCTGCCATATCTCCAGAACAGATCGACTTTCCTCCTTTTGTCCTCGAGTACGATGCGAGGGTAAGCAGTACTAGGAGTTCTCCCTCACCTGGGCTAGTGGCTTAACTAAGCAGTGATTATGAACACAGCATTTTCATTATAAGGTCTTATTCACCTGATTCGATGTTCTTTCACAAACATTCTCGTTCCTTTCCGACCATAACTGAGAAAAGACTTGGACCAAGAGAATCCTTTTAACGGAAGCAGACTTTTTCAGTGGGAGAGTTACTAGCTGGGTGTAAAGCGAGTTCTGTTCTGTCGTCTTGGGGACAGATACCCCTGCCTAGTTTCCCTCAGATGAATTACTTTTGCCTACATTAACAGAACCAGAAGAATCTTGTCTCCTTTCAGCTTTAATTCTAAATTGGGTTAGACTTATACTCATCTAACATTTCCATTTTCTAAAAGTTAGTATAATGTGTTTGAGATCATCCGCTGTTAATAATAGTGTTGTTGTTACTTTCAAGACTAATCAATGGATTGCTCTTGAATTTCATCAGAGTTCTTTCCCATTGGGTACATTCACAGTATCAGCATAGTAATTTTTTTAAAATAGTAGCATGCTTGGCCACAAGCTGCAAGCTCATCACATAACTGATGCAAATTAAATCTCCTTATGTATAAGGGCTTACACTTAAAAATCATATTAAGATTGACTGAATTATTCTTCCTAATTACCATACAACATGTATGCAGTGAAAATACCTCTCCACCATTACTCTAACTTCAGCTCTGATATCTACTCCCTCTACATGAAAGGCAATGTGTTTAATGTGTTCCAGTGGTTCATAGAAGTTCCTTTGTGGCTCTTGCACAGAGATTATTTGTAATCAGAGCAGTTGGTCATGATTACAAAGACTATTAAATATACAAGGAAGGTAGAGAACAACATCATTTTTTGTTTGTCATTTATTTCGTGGCATAAAAATGCTCGTGCTGGGTTCTGTGAGGTTTTTGTTTTTGTTTTTTTTGGGGGGGGGCCCTCACTGCCCTCTGGTGGTGGGAGGAGGAGGCCCAGCCTTGCTGCTGGATTGGAACCTCCAACCCAGTGGGCCACAGTCCCGCGCACAACCACTACGCCACCAATGCTCAGCCTGGTTCTGTGGTTTTGTGTTGGTTCCAAAACCCAAAGGACTAGTCCTTAAACCAGTACGTGTTCTGTTTACATAAGAGCCTGTACTGGAGACTTTAATTAAAAATCAGCTGTACCTTAATCACAGTCAAAGCTGGAATTTTATTGTTTTGTAACCTGCACTTTATGTTATCTTTTGGTACATTGATTATAGGTCAGTTGATATTGTGATTTAGTCACATTAAATTTGAAAACCTGTTCTTCTATATACAGAGAAAGAGCATTCTAAAATTGAGACACTCATCTATACATAAAGGCCCAAAAAGAATAAAAATGGGGAAGGGACAAAAGGAGCATGAGAAGCTAGTGTGGAAGGGCAGGCAGAGGCCATCCCTGCACACACTGACTCTGCTCAGAGTCATCAGTGGCGAGTGCTGTTGAAGGAAGCACTGTCCTTAGGGCCCCGCTTAGACAACAAAACACACAAAAATGGAGAGGGATAAGACGATAGCCATAGAGACAAGACGAGGCAATTATTGGAGGCCAGCTAGAGAGTCCTAGAGCTTAGGGTGGTGGAAGTGATATAATGGCAAGACTTTGAGGATTTGGGGGCTCTGTGGACGCAGGCATTTTAGGAAATAAACGTCATAGAATTGAGTGACTGAGTGGTCATTATGCACAGAGGGTGAAAGGATCTTCAGGTAACAACCAAGGTTTCTGCCTTGGGACAGTGCTGGGTGATGTTTCTCCCGTTCCAGAGAGGCAAAAGTAGTAAACACTGAGAAGTGTGAGGAAGAAACAGGTAGGATGTTCCTATTAGATTTAAGGTGCCATGTGTAGAGATACCAGGAGGCCTTGCCACGAAACTTTCTTTTGATGGGAAGAGTGTGACCACCGGTTCGACGAGGCTTTCTGCTCTCGTAAAGATGTTTAGTCTCAGAAGCCCACAAGGACAGCTCTACTCTGTCCTGCAAGGTGGCTGCGAGCCAGAAGTGACTCACGGGCCGGGAGTTTGGAATGTGCGGTCACGGCACGGTGGCTGCGAGCTCAGCTGTGACTGAAAGGGCTGTCCGACCCACGCCCTGTGGGGAGCCTGAGCCAGTCTGCGTCTACAACAAGGACATTCTGGAAGCCCAGTGGCACATGGTTACTGCGACCTGCAGGGTTGCTGTAAGTCAGAATTGAAAGCAAGGCGTTTATGAAGAATTAAACATTTGATTGGAGACCAAAACAGATGAATGTAGAATTGCCTGATTTTAGTTTGGGGGTCACCGTACATATGTATGTGGTGAAGTAGTAGAAGGAGGTTGGCTGTTGACAAGTTCCAGTCTGTTTCTCTGGACTTCTGGCCACTTGGAATGGCAACAGGAAGTCTAGACCGCATGTACAATCTATCCATCTTGGTGAGAAGGGCATTAGAACCATCCCATAAAGAAAGCTGGGCACCATTCTTATGAATAAGTACAGTTAAAAGAATAAGTCCACAGTGTTGCCTCCTAAGAACTCATCAGATTCCCATGCTTGTTTCCAGAAATAGAAAAAGGAAGAAATGTGACTGCCGAGCAGTCTTTTGCGTGGTGAGAGAAGAGTAGAAGAAAGAGCCTGTGTCTCATAGCCTTCAGTGTGGGATTTCCCTTTCCTGCACAGGTTAATGTTGATGTGAGCAAAGCTGAATGTTGGGAGAAACGTAGGAAGCAGTGGTCGTAGGGGAGAGAGATCTTCAAGATGAATGTGAATCATTTCTTTCCAGACGAGCTTTCAATAGATTTCTCTGTTCAGGGCGTGTTTCTCTAAGCATAGTGTCTATGCTTACGGAAAATGGCAGGACTCGTTAGTGAAGATCTTGATTAGGAAGTCTACATTTCTTGGTTTTTTAATTTACTTTCATCTTCTCCCCCCCCCCTCCACTTAAAAAAAAAAAGTACAGCCCATGGTAGGATTTGCCTCTACATCCATTTAAACAAGCAGACATTGTTTTGATACCTGGTCAGACTTCAGTTTTCCTAGTTCTACTCTTGTTTCTATTGATGGCCCAGGATCAGTTCCTGCTCTAATGACGTACTTCCTCATTCGCTCAGGATCTCAAGTACTCAGCCATAAGAACAATGGAGAGGCTGGTGCAGGCCCAGGCAGCATTTCATTCTATTGTTCACAGCATCACTGTGAGTCAGAACCCACTCACCTGTACTCCGCCAGACAGCACCCAGTGTGCAGAGCTGGGCAGTGTGAGCCTGCACGCTCCCTAAGACCTGCAGCACAACAAACCGACAGCCATGCCGTGGCCACCCAGCGCCTCGTTCCGCAGGCCTCACTGTTGACTTACTTAATGCTAATAAGCATCTCCTATGTATGGCTTACTGGAAAACAAGTTCTTTGTCAATGAAAGCGTGTCCTTAAAATTGAGAAGCCAAATCTATATCTTTGAAGTCTAAGCTAGGAACCTTCTACTATAAAGTCTTGATGTTTATTAAAATAAAGTTGGCCAAAGTGAAGGGCCAAAATCTCCCCTTTCCCTAATTGATTGCTTTCTTCACTTCGCATTAAAGTTCTGGCATTTACCCCTGCATCTTGATCTGGAACTAGATGCCCTGAGAACTCTTAATTGTTACAAGCCTTGCCACTCGGGCATGTCATGGGAGAGACATTTCTGCCCAAATAGTTGTAGTTCCTTGTGATCATTTGTTTTGTTTCATAACTCTATATTAGCGGCAGCACAGACTGACAACATGGTCTAACAAAAAATGATCTGGTCTTAGAGTAGTGAATGCTGCAGTCTGTGGGCTCGTCAGTGTCCTCAGCCGTGAAGCGAGGACGATGCCCACCAGCCTCTTGGCATGATGAGAGGATGTAAAATGGCAGTGAAACACAGGCACTCAGCATGTAGAATATCCCATAAGCAGTACTGTGACTTGGAAGCATCACCACACTTGCCGTCTCTGCCTCCTCGCGCTGACTGACCGGCTCCAGGGCGGCTCCTCTGATGCTGAGGCATTGTACATACGTAGTCACATGGACTGGGTGTCGTTGCTTCATGTTCCCAGTTAAGCAGGTCTTGTTATTTAATGTTCTTGTCTCCCCACCCCCACCCCTTCTCCCACAGGAAAACGGGCCTCACTATACGTCGTATCCCCCGTCGCCGGATTTCTGACCTGCCGTCTCTCAGTGCTGCCGGTTGCCAAGAATGCCACTTTGTCCACGACCCCGCTACCTACTGACGTGATAACTCATTTTTGCTGTACAGATCCAGAGAGTCTTTTTTTTCCCCACCTCTCTGGTATTTTTTTATGGACTGTATATTTTCGGGCACATAAGCAATCTCAAAATGGTAGACCACTCAGAACTGCACAATTATTTTAAATTTGTATATTTGTATCAAATGGAAATGCCCCTCTTTAGAGAGCTGATGGAAATCGGGGAGCAACTTTTGAGCACCCTCCATTTCCTGAGAAGACTCTGGGTTCTCCATTAGACCAGCGGCCCCCACCATTCGTGTCGGCTCCTTCCCATTGCACGCTGCTCTCGTGGACGGAAGCGTTTCCTGCAAACCTGCAGAACCTGGGTGCTGGCCAGATGCACGGCGTGTTTCAGAGTCTGGTGTGCGGACCGTGTACGCTTAAACACATACTTTTGTCGTGCTAAAAGAGGATTGTCCTGGGACCAAGAATGTGAAATGTATCTGAGTGATCCAAAAAAAAAAAGTTACCAAATACATGACTGGGAATTTTACTGCACCCGTCTTCGTTCCTCCGATGGTGTGTTTTGTTAAGATTGCCACTGCTGTTGTCGGAACAATAAGGAGAAGTAAGGAAGCCATAGCGACAGTCTTCCCTCCTAGGATCATGAGCGATTTGATCTCCTCGGCGCAGGGTCTGTGCACCTTAGAACTCTTACGTGAAGAGCTTTTCCCGTCCGAGAGCCTTTTCAAGGGTGTGCTTCTTCCTAGCGTCCTGAATAAATACTGCTTGGCTCTTAGTCGTACGATGTCTAAGGGCATTTGGTAGGAGTCACTCAATATGGAGGAGATCTGTTGTACTGAACAGAGCCAAGGACAGGCCCCCCACTCCCAGCCCAACTCTCACCCCGAGGCTTGATTTTGTGCCTTAGTTTGCTTACGAATTAAAAATGAGAAGGATGCTACAGTGGTAGGTATCACGGCCTTTAGAAAGTGTCTTTGGACCAGAAAGCCTGGGAATTTGGTGAAGTGTCTTGAATGCGTGTTTAAATGGGAATACAACCCATGAGGGAGTGCTTGCTACAAGACACTCCCCTTGTCCTTGGCACCTTGTGAGAGATCTTTCTTTTCTTGGGACAAGAGCTGTTCGTTCAAAATTGGCACCGTGTAGACCTCCTTCCTCCTTTGTCCAGAACTTCAGGCCGCGCCTGCTCCAGTGCTGCACTTTAACGAGCGGCATCTGTTAGCCATCCTCAACTTTTCTTCTTGAATTCGGCTCAAACCATTATCATTTCCATCTGAGTGTCTCCATGTTCCTTTTGATTCCTATGCCACCCCCTACTTGTACCCCCATCATGTACATTAGCAGCTCCTCGCAGGAGATGTGAAACTCTGGTGGTCTTGTGCCCGGGATCAGTCTTCACCGGGGGAAAGAAACACACCACTCTTCATGTCTGATACTGGGATACCACAGTTGTGGTATTTTCCATTTCTTAGACAAGCGTTCCCGTCGCATACAGGTAATGGACACAATCACCTTGTGCAGAAATGAGACCCACTTATTACCAACACATGAGTGTAGGCTACCAACGGGTGGGGCCCTGGAAGAAGCTCTTTCTGCTGTGGTCTAGGTCCAGGCAGTCAGGTGCTAAGCTTCCTCCTCAACACACCTTCAAACAAAGTTCATTGTTGTTTGAGCCCCTGCTGAGAATTTCCCTCCAACTTAAAAATGACAAAAATCCATGAAACAGACAGTCATATCTTTCTCCAGAGGAGACTGCAGGATAACCTCTCAAGTCCTCCACAGGGGTGAAAGCAGAAGGAACCGGTGCAAACCTCTGCTATCAGACCAGTATACTCTGTCCAACTCCTAGGGCTTTGAACCTTAAAATCCTGAAACAGTAGACTCATCCTTTCCAGTTAATTGGTATGTCATATTTTAAGTATCTTTTTCAGTAGAAGCAGCTATAAAAATACACCAACTTTTCTTGTGTTACAGCTGGACCAGACTGCTTCAGGTCAGTGTCTCTACTTCCTTGATAGATAATGGAGACTACAGGCTACTTTGACTCTTGAAAATAAGCCAGTACAGATGTGCAATTTCTTGAGGCAGGAATTTGAAAAGATGTTCCTTTGCTGTGTCCATGTGACATGTCTAGTCACACGATGAGGGGTCCACGTCCTAGCATATGTGGGTGCTTGTGTAGTGATGTCCTAGAGTATAAAGTCTGCAAGGGGCTTCAGAAAGTAGGTGGGAAACTGCCCTTTCAACTCCGTTTTCTCCACAAGCTGTGTGAACCCTCTCCCACATATCAATCCTATTTCATAATGTAATGATTATTAAAAATAAGGGCCACTCCTTCTCAGTGAAACAGAATTTGGTAAGGCACCAAGATCCTGTTTTTATAGTTGTCTAAAGTGTATTGTCAAGTTATTTCGATGGACTAAATCTTGGGAGGGGGAACAGTAAACTTGGAATTGGATGGCTTGAGTAATGTTTAGTAGACGTCTGCCTCTGGCAAAAAACTAACCTGTATTAGCACCCCATTTTCAAAGACACACTAGAGGACAAAGGGGTGGGTGGGTGGAGATGACCATTCGCATCTGATGTTAATTCAAAGCACCACCAAGTCCTTCACTCAGTTAAACCTTGGCCACACCAAATGTTAGCTGAATTGCTGAAGATGCAACTTAAAAATATTAAGTTCATTAATTCATGCAAGGCTAATACTGTTTTTAGAACAAGTACACATCTTGTTTCAGTATATATTTTGATTCTTTTAAATCCGTGTATCTCTAAGGTGCCTAATAGTGAAAGTGGTTACCAAAAGGCTCAGTCTCTATTGCTCTCTAGGAGTAAAAGACCTAGCTGTGCATATTTTAGTTTTAATATACACCCTATTTCATTAGCTAGTACTCCTGTTTTTCAGTATTTCTTTTCTTTTTTTTTGGGGGGGAGGGGGGCATCACTGCCCTCTGGTGGTTGCGGGCGCTACCCAGCACTACTCCTGAGAGCCGCCGCTGGATTTGAACCACCAAGCCCACGGGCCACAGTCCCGCACTCAACCACTTACGCCACCGGGGCTCAGCCTGTTTTTCAGTGTTTTAAGGGGAATCAGTACTTCTTTTTTTCTACCAGAAATATTCTACAAAGCAGATTTGTAAATTCTATAAGACCTGATTTTTGAATATTTTTGGTAGAAAAAAATAGATTTGATTTTTAAATTAAATTTTTTTTAAGTCTATAAGACATAAAACAACTCCCATCTCTGGAGAAAGATGAATGTATGATCACGCTACTAGAAAAATAGGGCTTGCCTGTTTCCATCTGCCTTCGGTTACTTAGATGGCATTTAATGAGTGAGTTGACTTTGTAACCATTAACAAGAAAGTGATTGAATGTAATACTGAGTCCCCCTTTGGGTTTCCCTTAATGCCTTGTCTATGGGTTTGTGTACATAGCGTTTACATTTGCTTAATGTGTGAACAAAAATGACTGGATTTCAAGTACTGGAGAGATTTGTATCATTCTGTAGACGTGGACTGTATTGCGGACAGAGGTGGGGTTAGCCAGGAGAGTTTCAGACAGGTTCTCTCATGATACCATCATCATCGTGATACGTATGCACCAGGGGGTTCTGCTCCACGGGCACTCAGCACCTGTGGCTTAGAGCTGGCTCTCTCTGCAATTGCCCGAGGTGTGGGAAAGCTTGACCTTACATCATAGCTAGCTGACATCATAAACTCAGGGCCTCACCCTATACAAGGAGACTTCCAAAAGTTCATGGAAAAGCAGAACTAAAGAATGGGTGTTGTTTTTTTTCTGTGACCTTTCTGAAATCCCACCCCCTTGTATACACCCACATACCCTATAATCTGTTTTACCTTCTTTGGGAGTGACTTCAATGGTGCATGTTAAAGAGCGTCAAGCAATAAATAGCACATTCAAGCTTGGAAGATTACTGAAGTAGTCCTTAACATAGTATGCAGATCATTTTAAAGACTAAAGGTCCTCTTAGATACTGCTCTGTAGTGTTGTCTCTCTGCTTCCAAGAACAACAATTTCAAGACTTTCTAAATACAATAAGCCTTAAATATATCGAGCCACTGAGTTCAAGAATAAAAACCTATACATTCCTTAGGTCAGCAGTTCTCAACCTGTGGGTCGTGACCCCTTTAGGGATTAAATGACCCTTTCATAAGGGTCACCTGATTCATAGCTGTAGCAAAATTACAGTGATGAAGTAGCAACGGACTTAATTTTATGGTTGGGGGTCACCACAACATGAGGTATTAAAGGTTGAGGAAGGTTGAGAACCACTGCCTTTGGTGGCTTCCACTGACAAAATCCTCACCAGTGAATGTGATCCAGTGCTTTTATCTAACAGTTTCATACATTTCGTACACTTTCATTTTGTTTTAATGTGTAGCGTTTACCTAAGCGCACAGAATAAACTGAGCCAGAAGTCTGTCAGAGTCTATTTTGTGGATGAAAATGTTGAAATCAGATTTTAACCTGTGAAGAGTTCAGGTGACCCCGCGGCTACTTCAGGTCAGCATTTGGAAGCCACCAATCGTCCCAGGGCGAAAGATGTGGTGGGCTGCTCCCCTGAAGATTTTGGCCTGAGACCCTACAGAACAGCTCGACCCTGTTTCTAGCCATGCTGGAGACAGACCCTACTGAAGGCTAACGGGTGTGGACATAACGTAACCACCAGGAGACCTATGACTGTGTTAACTAACATCTTAAATTTTGTTCAAGATTTAGGTTTTGATGAATGCTTTATAAAATTACATTATTCCTTTTTTGAGTCACGGCCATTTGAACCATACCAGTATCTAATCGGAGACCTAGTGGTGGAGGGGTTACAAGGTGGACTGTGTGTGACCCGTGGTCAATGGATTCGAACCCACCAGCAGCTCCTTGGGAGGAAGACGGGGCTTTCTACTCTGGGCGGCATGTCCAGCCTCAGAAACCCACAGGGGTCCCCATGAGTCCGCATTGACTTAATGGCAGCAAGGTGGGTTTGGGCTTGACTCTCATCAAGGAACCCTGGTGGTGTGTGGGCTGAGCACTGGTTTACTAACTAGCCACAAGGCCTGAGGTTCAAACCACGAGCTGGGACAAAGAGGAGGCTCTGCTCCCAGGAAGATGGACAGCCTCGGAAACCCAATACAGGGTCACTGTGGGGCAGAATCGGTGGAATGGCAGTGGGTTTCACCTCGAGTGGGACACAAAGAAGTGAGCTGTACTCAGCATTCCCTCGGAAGCCTTTGACCAGTACTTGTCAGCCTGCCCTGGCATCGACTGAATCACAGGGTGATTCTGCACCAGTAGTAGCAGGTGGGCCCCCATACCCGCGTTGGAGTTCGTTCCAATGCACAGCGCCGTCTGGCACCCCAGAGTCTCCTCCAATACACGCTCAGATGGTACCAGCACTCAGCCTGAAGACCAGTCTCAGATCAACAAGAGCTTAGATTCTCTTTCGAGTCCACGTTTTCCCTGTTTGGAGCAGGAAAGATGGAGCTATCCTTTTTGCCCCTCCAGGGAGCTGGGTGTTCTCCGTGCTATTTGACCCCACGACAGCTGCTCTGAGGTGGGTGGAAATGGGAGGAGATGGCTGACCTGCTGAAGGTCACACACAGGAGCCCAGGACAGCTCGGCTCATGCCTGAATGTCACGGAACCCTCGTGGAAGGGGAAGCTCGCCACGTCCTGCCTCGGTTACATTTGTTATGTCGTCTAAAGGGTGAAAACATAAACCCAAATAGGAACACCATTGTTTATAGCTCTTGTGCAAGTGCAAGACCAAACTTTATCGAAACATAAACTCAAGTAGGAACACCTTTGTTTATAGCTCTTGTGCAAGTGCAAGACCAAACTTTATCGAAACATAAACCCAAGTAGGAACACCTTTGTTTATAGCTCTTGTGCAAGTGCAAGACCAAACTTTATCGAAACATAAACCCAAGTAGGAACACCTTGGTTTATAGCTCTTGTGCAAGTTCCAAACTGTCAAATTTAAAATAACGTTCATGGAAGATGATAGATGGCAGCCATTTGCCACAACTGAATTGTCCCTGTGTGTGTAGTGCCGAGTGCTTTTGTATGGACTCCCTTGGCTTCAGGATGTTCACCCGAGCATACGCCGTGTGTGCTGGGGCTCACTTCTCCCACTGTGGTTCTCTTGGGCCGGCTATCACTCACATTGGCTCAGTACAGAGGGATGGCATTTGGTCCAGCATGAAAGCAGCATTTTTTCCTGTTCGATCTCCATAAGACCTCTGGTCTCCACGAGCCCCAACACAATTAGAGCAGAACTGGCCCTTCACTGGGAGATGAACCCCAATGCAAACATAGACACTGACATGTGCCGTGGTTTTAGACAACTATCCAACATCTTCAGAACATCGGTATTGATTATTAGGGTTTTTTTCGTTAATGTGAAGAAGAAGAAAACATTCTCTTACCTAATGGAAAGTTGCAAGGTTAGCTGTTTGAAACCACCCACCACTCCACGGGAAGAAGACAAGGAATTGTACTCTTACCTGAAACCAGCCTAGACTTGTCTAATTCCCTTTTCCCGACTGTGTTTTAGATCCTGTGTAGTTAAGTGTGTCATTGGGTAGGTTCTGACCCGTAGTGAACCCTTGAACAACAGCATGAAAGTCAGTCCTGCACTATCCCTACAACCATCCCTGTGTCTGAGCCCATTGTTGCAGCCACGGTCAACCCATCTCATTGGACACCATCCACCTTCTCACCATCCTTCTGCTTTATCAAGCAAAATCGCTGCGAAACATCGTAAATCTTTTTCTGACTTTTAAAATGATCAATCATAATTGTTCAAACTCTTCCTAACTTTTTAAATTGAAATTTGGGTGTCTGAAGAAATGAACAGCTGTACCAACAGACTAAAGTGTTTTTTATATTTTGTGGGTTTTATTCTCAAGTTGGGTGATGAGAGAAAATGCCAGCAGAGGTTTGCAAGAACAAGAGGGGTTAAAAACAGTGTGCTGGGAGCTGGCTCAGTCCTACTCCTAGCAAAACAAGTGTCAGTAGAATGCTCCCAATGTGTTTCCTTTGGGGAAGGACCGCTGGTGGCAGAGTGCTTATGATTTCAGCTGCTAACCGCAAGGTCAGCAGTTCGAGACCACCAGCCTCACCTTGGGAGAGAGACAAGGCTTACTATTCCTTGGAATTACAGCCTTGGAAACTCACTGGGGCAGTGATGCCCTGTCCTATTGGGCTCTTGGGTTCAGCATCAACTTGATGGCAGTGAGTTTAATTTGGGGTTTGATCTTTATGGGAGCAGACTAGCTCATCTTTCCCCAGCGAAGTGGCTGATGAGTTCAAAACTCCCACAGTTGGACTAGTAGCCCAACTCTTAGCCCTCTCTGCGTAACCAGGCTCTTTAAAGAAGACGTATCCAATTCATCAAATGCCCTCCCTATGGCCTAAAAGAAATGTGCATAAATTGACTTGTCTGACTTCATGTATGATTAGTAATGGATATACTCTATATAAAGGAGTTCTGCTGGCAGGTCTACCTTGTCCTAAAGAGTCACTAGAAGTATTGAAATCAGGCCAAACACATCCAAGTACTCGGTTTACCACACACTATTTTGATTCCCCCACAGAACTTTGAAATGTCCCACTGAAACTCAGCCCACTATTGATCTTAAGTGGTGGATAATTCTAATGTCTAAATCAGTAGTACAGTGAAAGTGCTATTGAAAAGATTTTTATAAGAAGTTGCACTAACGCTGAGTAAGAGTGAAATGGAATAGAAATATTGGCTCAAGTTTACCAAAAACTTGCAGCATACGAGGAGCCATCCAAAAACAACCCAAATGCTCCTTTGTTTTTGTTTTAATTTAGAGGGAACAGTGCATGTGGAGTTCATACCACCAGGTCAGACTGTTAATCAAGCTTTCTATGTAGGGGTCCCGAAAAGATTGCATAACCGTGTGCAACAAAAATGAGCCCATCTGTGGCAGACGGGGGACTGGTTTTGCCATCACAACAATGTACCCATGCTCACGCAGCCATCTCAGTGCACCAGTTTGGGGCCCCCAAAAAGCATTCCTCTTCTGCTCTTACCTGACCTCCTTACGACATCTTTTTGTTTCTGCAAATGAAGAAGAACCTGCAAAGAGTGATTTGAAATTGGAGAAGAGGTGATGAAGAGAACAGAGGGGGGTGCTGTCAGCCATTCCAACAGATGAGTTTGAAAAATATTTCCAAGAATGGAATCACAAATTTAACAAATATATTAAGTTGAAGGTGATAAGGTTGTTCGGTTAAAAGAAATGTAAATAAGGCCTGAGCCCTGGTGGCATAGTGGTTGTGCTTGGGACTGCGGCCCACTGGGATGGAGGTTCAATTCCAGCAGCAGCTCCAAAGGAGCAAAGGCTGGGCCTCCTACTCCCACCACCAGAGGGCAGTGATGTTCCCCCCCCCCCAAAAAAAAAAAAACAAAAAAAATCTAAATAGATAGCTTTGAAAAAATTCCTTTTGTGGGGGGGGTGTGTGGGGAGGTGGGGGGAATCCCCTTCAGATGTTCAACCTGTTCATTGTATGGCAGCATTTAAATCTTTATGGAAATGACTTTCCATTTATTGATACACTTTTGCAGGAACAATTGCACTGACTATAGCAAGTGATTTGATACTCCTCTTTGTGCAAAGAAAGAGTCACCAAAGGACTCACAGTTCTATGTAAACAAAGATCAAGCCCATCAAGCTGATTCTGAGTCACAGGCGCCCTAGAGAAAGGGCAGCCTTGTCCTGCTCCATTGGGGTCAGAGGCTGTGTCTGTATGGACGCCGACTGTCTCAGCCTTTTCCCGTGGAGCAGCTGGTGGATTCAAAACCCCAACCTTCCAGTTAGCCACCTAAGCGTCAAACAAAAATCTTTACTCCTGAGAACAGGAGTAGGAAATTATTAAAGGAGTAGGAAAATACGAGGCAGTCATTGAGTTTCATTAAGATTGTTTCAAAATATTTCTCTCCACCTCATCCTATGTGATTGCACAATAATTAGCATCTCTGTTGTGGAAATGATTGCTCCCATTTCTAATCTAGGTTCTCTTCCCTGCCCAAATTTAATGACTGCAAGTCACTCTGTACATGACTTTTGTGTGTGTGGACGTCACTACAAAAAGACATGATTATGACACATTGCATGCTGCCTCCCTCCATGTCATAGCAGTGTAAGAAAATCAGGTGTCGCGTTTTTCATAACATTTGAGAATATCTCCCCAATTCTCAGTATTCCTCAGTCTGTTACTTGACTTGGGTGGTAAATCCTACTTCCATCAAAGTACTTTCCCTCTTTCTTTCTTTCTTTGACTGGTTTCTAACTATATTTCCTTTCCACTTGTTTGGAATGAAAACCTGTCATGCTTTTTTCAAAGTCTATGCATATTCTTTATAGAGACGTCTAAGCACAAGCCTATTTCTTGCTGTCTTCTAATTTAGATGTGTGACATTTACATTTAGCATTGGATTTTTCCCTTGTGTGAGTTACAGAATTGATGAGTTCACATCTAATAGTAAAGTAGCTTGAAAATATTAAAGGGACTATTGATTCTTAGAGAATCAAGCGAGCCACTGACTTAGTATGACCCTCCTGTTTTACCGGTGAAAAAGTGGAGACCCAGGCAGGGTGAGGCAGCTTGGAGTCTGAGGCAGCTCACCTCATTTCCAGCATGCTTCAGGCTGGCCTTGCCCCTGCGAGTGATTCGGTTGCTATTGTTTGCACAGCTGATCTTTGCCCTTCCGCATGTCCTCTGAAGAGATGAGGGCTTCAGTTGTGTCATCTGTCCTTTGTTCTTCACTGAGGCTGCACTCGCTCAGTCACCTTTCAGGGGAGGGCCAGAAATCAGGAGGCACCAGCAGCAGTCAGGGAGTGTGACAAATTGGCTGGGGCACGTTGTTGATTTAAGTTTAGGGGGTTTCAGTATTTTATTTTTTGCCCAACTATCCATTCCATCACACCCCTTATATTCAAAATATAATAATTATTGTAGTGACTATGCTTATGGGATAGAGTGAATTTTGGCATGATCTGAAGAGGGAGGTTAATTGTGTCCTCCTATATGAAATGGCTGTACAGAAATTATATATATATATATATATATATATATATATATATATATAATTAATACCTCTAAGGTTGCTGTGGGGAGCCCTGGTGGTGTGTTAGGTTACATAGTTGGTTGCTCACCACAAAGTCAACAGTTCAAAACCATCAGCCACTCCAGGACAGGGGTGAAGGGAGGTTGAGTGGAGAGAGGAATGAGGCATTTTACTCCCTAAAAGAGTTCATCTCTACTGGGTCTTTAGACTCTGTCCTTGTAAGGCCTCCAACATCCTTCATAGGCCACACCAAAAGGAGACGGTATGGAAACCCCCCTGAGAGAACAGGGCTTTACCTCAAACACCTGAAACAGATTTAAGGACTATCCTCCCCTGGACTTAAAGGGAAATGCCTCAGCGTTAGAAGAAGCAGATGACCACTATCCTAAGGTTATGGTGGCCGCTGGACTTTGGTTTAGATCTCTTTATTTGGAAGAACCCAGTAATGGTGAGCTGGGACTCTCATATATTTGCTGTTTCGATGCATTCTTTGCTTTCTTATGACATCTATGAGTTCGATAGGCATGGTTCTACCTTTATGATTGAGTGTTAACTCAAAATTTTGTCTATCACTCACCCTCTCGGTGGTGGAAATAGTGTCCAGTCACATAAACATTTAACCTGTATACATCAACAATTCATATATTGTGGTCTAACAAGCTGCCCTGTAGGTGTATAATTCCCTCTTTCCATTTTTTTCAATTTTCCACTTATTGGGTAAGTTAATGACACTCTCAATAAAATTACCTTTGGCCAGGGGGGCTGATTTATAATGTTCTCTATCGTAAAATGATAAAACTATCTCTAAATTGAAACTGAAACCTATATAAACCAAAAACATATGAAGATATTCTGGGTTTGTGCTTAATTCTAGCATCAGTCAAAGAATAAATTGTTCTTAATCACCATCATGAAGAGATCACTGAAGATATGAATGGTACAGCAGTATGGTAAGGAAATCAGATGGTGCTTGGTTTTCAGAAGGGAATACCATTTGGTGCCTTAAAGGTCTAAAACAAGCAGCCATCTAAGTAAGACATATAAATAAGTCCATATAGAAGTAGCATACCAGCCTGTATGAACTGATGGTTATCAGTAATACAATCCAAATCTGAAGGAAAGGGTAGTATTAGAGTTTAAATTGTTTATACTAAATTTGCAGAAGACTATGGATGACAGTGGAATTCCGAACTCCATTCAGAGGGTGCCCACACAGATTAAGCCTCTGATTGAGCCCCCCTGGCCATAGTGGTGGGGCATAAATAGTCTTTGCTACCAGACAGCAGGGTATGCCCTCTCACCATACTTGTTCAGGGTCGTACCTTCCCACCATACTTGTTCAATCTGTATGCTGAGCAAATCACAAGAGAAACTAGACTATATCAAGAAGAGTGTGGCATCAGGATTGGAGGAAGACTTCTGAACAAGCTGCAGTGTCCAGATGACACAATCTTGCCTGACGAAAGTGAGGAGGAATTGCAGCACTTGTTGATGAAGATGGATTGTGGCCTTCAGTGTGCGTTAAAACACAATGGAAGGGAGACCGATATCCTCACAATGGGACTGATAGGTCACATCATGTTCCATGGGGGAAAGGGTGAAGCTGTCACGTATTTTGTGTTGCTTGGATCCACAATCAATGCTCATGGAAGCAGAAGTCACGAGATCAAAAGACATTTTTTGCACCAGGTACCGCATATACTCAAGTACAAGCTGACCCAAATATCAGCCAAGGCACCTAATGTCACCACAAAAACTGCAGTCAACATATGCTGGAAAAACTCAGCTCCTATACGAGTCTATATGGTAAATCTGCTGCACAAGACCTCTGTAGAGATCGAAGAGCAACTGAGGTGTGCGTGATCCATGGGAAAGTTGCACGTTGAACAGGAACGACCACTGAAGAATTGAGGAACTTGTATTTTGGTGCTGGAGAAGAATTTTGAAAGTGCTCTGACTGCTCGGAGGACCAACCAGTCTGTGTTGGAAGAAGTAAGGCCAGAGTGCACCTTTGAGGCAAGGATAGCAAGAGTTCATCTCACATACTTGGGACACGTTGTCAGCAGAGACCAGTCCCTGGAGAAGGACACCATGTGCGGTAAAGTGGAGGGGTGGTGAGAAAGAGGAAGGCCTCATTGAGCTGGACTGACACAGCGACTGCATCCGTGGGCTCAGGCACGGGAAACTTCGTGAGGATGGCATGGGATGGTGCAGCGTTTCCTTCTGTTGTGTGGAGGGGCGGAGACAACAGCAACAACTAGGCAGCATTGCAAGGTCGATTTGGGCAGATGGAGTTATATGGACATTTAATACCTTTCATTTGATTCCATTGTGACCCAAAGTTGTTTACAGGATTTAATGTTTTCTGCTTTATTTTTTCCTGAAATTTTCTGGGGGAGGGGGTTCTAGTCATTTTTCGGTGGTTTCCTTCCTTTTTTGTGTTTTGTATGATATTCTCAGTATGGAATCCAGCATAAATAAATCTCTAGAGACAGTAAGTAGATTAATAATTACCTAGGGGTGGTGGTGGCAAGGGGTTGGGGGGAAGTGGGGACCTAGTCAAACAAATCTGAGAGCAATGTTCTCAAATTGATTTAGCAATGATTGCACAACGCTTCTTAATAGGATTGAGCAATTAAATTTTATAATATGTGAAGTGTGTGCCAATAAAACTATTTAAAAATTAATTAACCAATAAATTAAAAGAATAAAGATCTCGGAAACCCACCTGAGGCAGTTCTGCAGCATCTTATCGCACAGCCGTGAGTCAGAACGGACGTGATGGTGGGAACTGAGAGAAGAATTCTTGCCAAGTGGAATCAGTTACTGTGTAAAGAAAGAAATACTACACTGGAAATATATCAAGTGTCCTCTCTCAGAGAAGGGAATTGGCACTGGATGATGCCTTGGCCTGGCACGAAATCTCTTTGGCATAGCATGGGACATAACCAAAGACTCCGATGCCTGGATTCCAAACAAACAGAATCGATGGCTTTCACTGAATCTTGTAGGAGCCCAAGGAAGGCCAATGGGTCAAGAGTATTGACTTGTTAAAAAATATATCCCCACCGAAAGCCACAGAATCAGACTTGGCATTTTATTAAATCCCACCCCACCCCAGGTGACTTACATCAACAAGAAGGCTTGAGAATCACATTAAATATATATATTTCTTTGTGTTTTCAGTGAGCGTTTACAAAGCAGGTTAGGTTCCACTGGAAAATTTCTATAAAAACTTATTCAGTAACATTACTTATATTTTCCACTCTGTGTCAACATTGCCATTCATTCCATTCTGATTTCATTTCCAGTGATCAGATGTCCCTGTCCTTTACCTTTTCATCTTTACCTCTGGATAATTGTTGACCATTTGGTCTCTTATAAGGAGCTGCAGTGGCCAAGTGGGCTATCATACTGCTAACCACAAGGTCTGCACTTCAAACCCACCAAGTGGTCCATGGAAGCAAAATGAGGCTGTGTGCTCCTGTGAACATAGGAAGTGTCAGAAACCAGTCGGGCAGTTCTGTTCATCCTAGAGGGTTGGATGAGTTGGAGTTGATTCTATTGCATTGAGTCTGGTTTTCCGAGTTTAGTTGCATATTGACCTGATCATTTTAAGGAGCCCCGTACTCTTGGGTTCTGTTCTTTTGCTTACAAGCCAACTGTGATTGAGTCCAAGAGGAACCTGAGGGAACAGTTCCAGTTCAAGGTGTAAAGAGGCTCTCAGGATGGAGATCCTGCAGAGTCCTGCAGTAAGTCTGGGCTCTTTGAGAACTTGAGCGCATACTTTCTAAAGAGTGATACCCCATCCATCCCTGGTGAACACCAATGAAGGCTACTCTCTATATGCCCCATGCATCACTGTGGGACAGACTCGACTCCACGGCAGTGGAGTTTGGGTTTGGGTTTGGGTTAGAAGCACTCAGTATTTGCTTTCTTATGGCTGGTGTATTTCAAGTAGCACAACATCCTTTAAGGTCCACTCACATGACGAGGCATTTTGAGAACTCATTGTTATTCTTCATGGCTGCATAGTATTCCTTTGTAGGTATGTACCACATTTTGTTTATTCTTTCATCCACTGACGGACACTTAAGTTCCCATTTATCTTTTTGCTTTTGAAAATAATACTGTAACACACATGGTTGTCCGTATGCCTGGTATCGATCTGTTGTTGAGCCCTAAGGGTTTATATCTAGGATTATTGGATCATAAGGTAATTCTATTTCCAGCTTTTTGAGGATGCACCATCCTGTTGTTCATAGTGGTTGTATGGTTTGAAAATCACATTTGCGATACTGGCTGGCATTTACTAGCAGTTGGTCTTAACCAGATTACTTACTCTCTCTCCCTCCTCCATGTCTTCATCTGTAAAATATGGGATGCTTGAACCTTTGCTCTAGAGCTAATATACACAAATATTCAATAGTACCTTTTACTATTTTACTGTACACAGCATCCTCAAATATGACACCCACAGTAAGCACTGGCACTTTCTGCACGCTGTTTCACTAAGTAACTGGATAAGGGTGCAGCTACTTGAACTGTCACTAGGTGCATTTATTCTCTTCACCCCGTGTCCCTGTTGATGCCACTTAAAGGCTTTTAGTCCAGTGAAATAGTTGGTAGGGCTTTTTATTATTATGGTTTATTGTTCATTCTGTAAACAGGAGTAAGCAAAGAAGAAAACTTTTCCATGGCTAGCAAATGTTTTCTGTCCTAACACACCTACCATAGGTATTCCCTATCTCGTCAATAAATGAATTATGCAATTATAAATGTAAAACTACACACAAAGAAATGACCTACTAATTTTTTGAACCTTCAAAGACACTAACTAACTGCTTAATGGACTTTAGCCTTGGTATGTAATAAAATCTAGATGAACTGGAATGGGAGAAATGGGATCTTTATGGTTTGAATCATTCTGTTCAACCAGAAAATAACCCATTTCAGCCTTCTTAGCAGCGTGTTTTAGTGCCGTGATCTGCGGGCCTCATTGAGCAAGTATAATCTACCAAAATTAATTTTTGCTTTATTTAATGCTTTAGTAAGCACACCCAGACATGAAGGGCTTCTGGCTCACCCTCATCACACTGTGAATCTAGACACCCGTGTGGTCCGGATAGTGAGTGGTCAAAAATAGGACTGAATCTTCCCCCACAAATGCAACCTGGGGTTTTGAAGCATCTTTCCTATCTGCTGTCACCACGTTGCCTCTGACTGTGAGCGGCCCACCACGGGGTTTCCAAGATTGTAAGTCTTTACAGGCACCGAGGGGCAGACTGCCTCTTCCTCCCCCTACAGAGATGCTGGTGGGTTTCTCCACAGACCTCGTGGGGAGTCAAACACTGAGCTGACAGAGCACCCCACTCCTCTTTACTTGTCTTTTACCTCTTGCTCCTAAAGTAAGTTGTCATTTTAAAAGCCAGCTTCATCCAGGCCTCTTTACTGGTGTTAGCGGCGGTTTATTTTCCGCTCGCCCAATGCTTTCAAACAGGGTCCGACACCAAAAGGCTGCATCGCTCATAGCTTTCTCTCCAGAGCAGAAGCAAGCCCTGCCGCACCATTCAGATGCGAGTTCAAGTTAAGAAAAAGGCATTTCATTGCACGTGAATCGTTGAATTGTAACAGCCGGTGATTGACATCCAAGGAAGCAGAAACTCTTCTCTGCCCACCCAAGTCCTACTTTCCACACGCCCCGGGGTATGCAGAAGGCTGCTTAACCTGCAGAGACACCAACCTGAAGGCCGACGGCTGAAGCTGGGGTGTCATTTTTGGGAAGGGCCCACCGCCCCATAGCAGAACCTCGGGGCCTGCAATGTTTCCTCGTTGCATCTGTCTGCTGCTGCAGGGCACTGTGACAGACCCAGCAGAGCCAGGTCTGAGTCTCCCATAGCTGCATCCGAGTTGCACACGATGATGAGACAAGAACAAGAATTCAGTGATTATTCTATTTATTTTTCGTGTTCGGGGAGTGGGGGGAGGGCCTGCCTTGGGAACACTCTGCACCTGGACTTTTTTGGTGTGCTCTTTAGTTTGTCATATTTCTGATAATCTATCGCGGCATGGACCCAAATTTCATAGTAATATTATCTGGCGATGCTACATTATATTCTCTTGAAATGCAAGGACCCAGATGGTACATGCTTATTTCTATTTTATTCTCATGAAGCACTGAGGCATAGCTTTCTTTTGGTATGTTCATTTTTAATTTCTCTTCCCTGTCCCCTCGACACCCCTTCCTTGAACAGGCAAACAGCAGCTGTACTGAGATAATCACACAAATTTTACCAATGTGAAGTATAACGTCCGGCAGTTTTCAGCACATCCACAGAGATGTCTGGTCAGCACCGCAGTCTACTTTGAGACTATTCAGAACATCCTTAAAGAAAGTCCTGTGTTCATCAGCAGGCATTCCCCATCTCCTGCACTCTCCAGACCCACCCACCCTACCCCACCCCACCCCGTGTGGGTGCTACTTCAATGCGTGCCTCCTTGAAGAACATCGAACTCCTTGGTAGAAGCGTGTTTTCATAAAAATGTGTTGAATGAAAGAGTCTCTGCAAGGCCATTAGCCATGGGTGAGAAGGAGTTCCTGACTGATGCTCACTTACAGGGTGAGCTGGGTGCTTTTCAGGTATTTTCTGAGTCTCTGCTTTCATGCCTAGAAAATGGAGACAGCAATATCTACTTCAAAGGGTACCTGCGAGAATCACCTGAGAAACTAGCGCAGGGCCTGGTACCTGACCCTCTCCTAGGAACTTACTGTTCTCATCCATGCGAGAGAAACCTGAAGAGGGCTTCCTCTTTCCCTCAACTTTATTGCAGAGCGGAACTTTTCCCTGATGATTACCCTCGGCATCTCAAGCAATGGTGTAGCACTTTGCCTTCATTGTTCTCCTTTCTTTTCTCCTGAAGAAGGCATTGTGGGTGTCTCACAGCTGCAACCTCTTCTACTTGTTGATGTCGATCCACACTGTAGGCCCCACTAGCTCTGCCCATCAGCTGTAACCCATCCCCCCTTCTTCCCAACTCCAGCGATACTTGCTGCTCCTTTCCTTCCCCCGGGGCAGAAACACCTCCATAGAGGACCAGCCGCCTACTGTGGCCCAGGGCGAACTTAATGATTATTGGACACATTCAAGAGCTTAGTACTTAGACAGTTCTCACTTTGAAAATCTACCAGGTATGCTGCCCAGTTTTGCAGGTATCTGGTGTTTTCTCTATGTTGCTCTCTTTTTTTAAACAAAAATACTTTATTGGGGCCCTTGCATCTCTTTTTTGATTTGGGGGCTCTACAACTCTTATCACAATCCATCCATCCATCCATCCATTGTATCAAGCATATTTGTGAATTTGTTGCCCTCATCATTCTCAGACATTTGTTTTCTGCTTGAGCCCTTGCTATCAGCTCCTCATTTTTCCCCTCCTTCCCTGTTCCCCCTCCCTCATGAACCCTTGATAATTTATAAATTATTATTATGTTGTTCTTTTGAGGGAAAATGACATCTTGACTCAGAGCCTGCCAGACTTTGGGGACAAGTAGCCAGATAATAATGTTGCCATCATTTGCTTGTTGAACTACTCCACTCTGTTGCTGTAGCATGAAAGCAGCCATAGGTACAAACAAGTTACAGGTACAAAACGAGATGTGACTGTTCCAATAAAACTTTATTTATAAAGACTGAGTTAATTTTCAAATAATTTTCCTGTGTGCCCCCCCCACACCAACCATTAAAAATATATGTAAATTGTGCTTATCTTACAGCTGACACAATCAGTGGAGCCCAGGTTCTCAGCTCTTGTTTTTCTTCTTCTTCTGTTTTTAATGTTGTATTGTGAGTTGGATGAAGTTTCATAGAGCAGGTCATCAGTTTTCTATTCAACCATCTAGACACATTTGGGTTCAGGTCCCTGATTGCAATGCCCACAATAGAACATCTCCTCTTCTACATCCTCCCTCGGTTTCCTGTTCCCATTCCTCCTTCCTTCCTCTCCCTCTGAAGGAAGTCCTGAGCTGAATACTGCTTGACTCCAATAGATGATTATCCTAAGGTGTGTGGACCTCATTTGTGTTACTGTTCCCCATCTAGACCTGTCTATTGTACGGCTGAAAGGTGAGCTGTGGAGTGAGTTCATACCCAGACCTGAAGGACGACTAAGGGTCATGGTCTCTAGCACTCCATTAGTCAATGTCCAAAACTACATCTCGTCTTTTTGTATCATTCTATGTTTCAAATAATCCAGTCGTTTTTTAAAGTTACTGAATCAGCAGGACTCTCACTAGTGAAAAGAAATGGAGGGGGTGGAGAACCAAGCAATCTATAAATTACCTAGCCCACCTCACAGTTCTATTAACCACCCCTTCGCCTAACACAGCCCTGTGAGCTTCACCTTTTCCTCTAGAAACACGGAGTAGTGATAGCTTTCTGATTTATATCTAGTTACCCCCGTTAAAGGTAAGTTAGTAGTAATTCTCATTTATACAATACATATTTTGCATCATTTTCGTTCTAATCTTATCCCCGTTCCCATTTCTGTAACTAAGGAAATGCAGGCTCACAGAGACAAATGGCCTGATAAAGGTAACATTATTAATATGTAAACCCAGATGTGTTTGGATCTGAATCTCATAAACCCTCTCAATAGAATGCAAGTGCTACGAACTTAGGGACTTTATTGGGCTGCTTCTACATTATTGTCCTAGAACATGAAATAGTAGTACCTGGCACATAGTAGTGATTTACTAAATGCTTGTGGAGGGGGTGGATAAATGAATGCCCTCATTGTGCTAGTCAATGGCTCTTACTTTTTCCTGGGTCAAGGATGCTTTTGAGGGGGGGGAAGATTACAGTTATGAGCGCTCCAGAATAATCACTAAAGTTGAGAAGCCCCATGTAGAAGACTTAAGATGTTGATCAGATATAATGAATAATGTCAGTGTATCCCTTCCATTAGCATGTACCAGGTGTGGAGACATCTGGCTTCCACCCTCTTCTGGACGCCAATGCTATGAAGGGGCATTATGAAAGGTATACATTGTTTCTTTTTGTAACCACGCAAACCTTCGCCTCCACAATCTGCCAACCAGAATGAGATGGTGCCAGGCCAGCACAACCAACTTCTCTGAAAGGTACCACCATAGAAGTTCACAGAGAGAGGGTGAGAAAAATGGGACAAACTCTGAGTAACAAAAAGACCAGGCTTACTGAGCTGATAAAACTGATGGAGTCTGTAAAACGGTGGCCTTGGATTGCCAGTCATGCTTGGAATTGCATTCACGGGTAACTCAACTTCAAGTACTCTGGACTATGAGGTAGATCCACACTCTTTAGACAGTGAACCAGAGGAGATCAAAAGAGCCGCTTTCGCTCAGAGATAAAGGTCAGAAGGCAGGAAGGAAGAGCCAAGACGGGATACGGCCAGACATGGAACAGTGAGAAGCCAGCCATTGCATTGTGGGGATCACAATCTATGTCATGTAACATAGTGTGCCTGAGTGGTTGAATGGAAAACAGATCTGCTCGGTCAAGTTTAACTCAAACAACAATAAAAAGTTCAAAGGGAAAGTTTCGCATCGCTTGTGGGCATGCTTTAAAAACAAATTCTTGGTTTCTTACTTTTATTGGACCTAAGTTGCTTCAAAATGAAAAGTTAGAAGCGACAGCTCCTTAAAAGTAACATGCAATTATTTTGTCTTTAGAAATACAGCTGTGAGAAAAATAGCTTCCTTGCACCACCTAAGGGCAGGGCACGTCTGGGTGGCTGGTCTCTCAGACAGACCCGGCTGCCTCCTGCCCACAGCTGTCCTGCCTTTCCCTCAGGCCTCTTGT
>PVJH01006590.1:0-100575 GCA_004026705.1 Nesogale talazaci | reverse complement strand
TCCAGATCAATGTTGGCCCGTGTGTCCGATACCAGTCTATAAATTCCTCTTCAGACTCACGCAGCACACACAATGATGCCGAATGCAGAAAGATCACAGGCCGGTCGGCGGAAAGTCTTGTGGATCCGGGGGTGGTAGAAGCATCTTAGTGCTGGCAGGGATCTCTGGCTCTATCAGCTTAAATCCATGTGGCTCGTCAACAGGAAAATGAAGTAGAGAGAGTGTGTGTTCCGGCTCTAGGGAGGAAAACAGGAGTTCCCAGAACCCTCAGGCCAAAGCCAGGCTCACAAAGAGACCTCACTGGCTAGGACCTGATTGGCAGGATAGACTCCACCCCTTCACTCAAGTTGACAGGAGATGATGTAACTGCCACAGCGTCTAACAACAATCCTGGGGGTTCTGTGAATGCGACCTTATGTAGGAAAAGGGTCTTCACAGTTGTGATTCAGTTGAAACTCAAGATGAGATTAAGCTTGGAATATCTTAAGTCCCATCACAAATGCTTTCAGAGGGAGCCAGTGGGATATTTGGTACATAAACAGATGAGGAGATCGGAGTGATCCCGTCACAAGTCAAGGAGTGCCGGCAGCCACGCCACCAGAAACTGGGAGCAGCAAGGAATGGAGTCTCCCCCAGAGCTTCTGGGGTGATAACTAATTTGGACTCTTGGCCTACAGGTTTCTGTTACATTAAGCCACCCACCTTCTGGTAATTTGTTACAGCAGCCAAAATATAAAAGAATACCCGCCCCCCCCCCCCCAGCTATCTGCCCACTGTCCCTGCTTCTTTTTTCCCAGACCTGAGCTGACTGTCCCCAGACTCTTGCCTCAGTGCGTCTGCTACACCTACATCAAGTGTATCGATCCCTTCAGACTGTCTGTTCCAGTGTTCCCATGTTGTCGGTGAGGAAACGGAAACCACGGAGTCCCAGGTCTATCTCCCCCAGTGTCCGTTACCTCCCCCTCAGCCTACCTACCCGGGATCTGGAATGGTGCAGAGGGACTGCAGGCAACCACTCAGACACAGACGATCCGGTGGCCACTGGGAGGGCAGCTGGGTCAGAAGGGGATCCAGGGCCCAGTTATCTGGCCCTGGAGCGGCAGGGCCCAGGCATCTGCTGCAGGACCAGAGCCAGGGCTCAGGCTGACTCTGAGGAACCTCAAGGCCAGCAGATGAAAGCAAAGCTGGGATTTGTTTTGCTATACCGTCTTCAGGGAAGGGCCTGGACCACTCCGTGGCTGCCCCCCAAGAATTCTGGACACTCTCCCACAGGACATTCTTAAGGGTACCAGAGCCTGAGGAGCGACCTGGCTGCTCAGGCTGAACAGGTGCTGCTGACAGCTTGAGGCCCAGCAGGCCCTGAGGATGGACACGGCTGAGCCTCCGGCCTACCCGGCAAAGCAGAGAGGCAGGAAGCAGAGAGGAGAAGAGGCTCCCTGCCCTCGCCTGCCCTGTCCAGAGCCCCAGCCGAAGCCGGAATGCAAAGCAAATACGACTAACACGGACAGCGGTGTGGGCACTCTGTCACAAGCGGGGAGAAGAGAGGCTCACAAGAGAAGGGCAGGGGGTGGTTGAGGCCCGGTGGCGCAGTGGTTGTGTGCGGGACTGCGGCCCACAGAGCTGACGGTTCAAATCCAGCAGCAGCTCTCCAGGAGCAAGGCTGGGCCTTCTACTCCCACCAGGGCAGTGATGCAGAAGCTCCGATGCTTCTCAAACCTCGCTACAGGAAAAGCAAGAACTTCTCAAGCAGGCAACAGGCACCTGAACTGGAGAAGCTCTGAGACGGAGTAGGGTGACAGCCGGAAGGGGCAAAGTTCTGGGCTATAACAGAGTAAGGGACAAGTTTCTCAGTGCTCCCGTGATGCAGTGGACCGGGCATTAGGCTGCTAATCAGATCAACAGTTCAAACTCACCAGCGGCTCTGCAAGCAAAACCCAAGCTCCCACAGAGAGGGACCCTCTGGGAAAAATGCCCAAGGGCACTTCTCCCCTGGCCTGCAAGGCCGCTAAGAGCCAGCATTGACTGGATGGTGGTGATTTTGGCGTTTTGGAACCAGGCTTCCTCATGGGCAAGAAAATACGGGCAGATGGGATGACCTCCCCTGTTCCTGGAGCAGGCGAATTGCCTGGACCTCATTCACGGCCTGCCCTGCACTGAGTAGGGGCTGGGGGGTGTCATCGTAGTCAGGGCCTGCGTGACAGATGGGGAAACTGAAGCCCACGAGGGGCCAGAAGCTGTCCAAGGGGACCCAGCGAGTGTCATTGATCAGGCCACAGTGCTAGTTCCCCCTGAATGCACTGAGCCAAAGGAGGGGAAGAGAAAGGAAATTCTCTGATGAAGATTTCCAGGTTCGACTCCAAGCCTCTGAGCCAGGGGCAGAAGGAGGCTCAGAGTATTTGCTTCTCTTAAACTTAAAAGATCCTCAGAGGGTGAGAAAAGGGGGTCCCCAGATGAAGAGGCCATCGTCTTGCAGGGCTGAGATGTGAGGACTTCGCGTCTGCGGAGCTGCGGCTGAGGCATTGGGATGAACCAATTTTAGAGTCTGGGTTGCCAAGTGGATATGAATGTATGACCCCCAGGTGCCTGGCATCCTCAGATCAGTGCCTCTGTCTGATGGTTCAAAGATGCCATCACTAAAGTCCGGCGGTCTGGGGCATCTGTGACTTCACCCTCACAGAGACGTGAGGTCCATCCATGGAGAAAGGATCGAAACCCTGGGCCCGGTGGGTCCCTTGCTCACACGTCCAGCCACAGATGGGTCCTCCTATGGCACTCATGACCCAGAAACTGAGGACCCCACGTGAGAAAGAGCCCAAGTCAAAAGTGCACACTCACACATCTGCACTCAGGTACGCGCACCGTCCCTGAGAGCATTCAGATGGCTCTGTGGTGCCAGTCACCCACAGAGCACAAAACTTTGGGGAGGGGAGAGGGAACAGAGCTGAAGCAGGAAAGATTCCCGGTCTACTTTCTCTCCTGGTGGCTGGGCCCATGTTCTCCCCAGAGCATGGAAAACTCTTGTGATTGAGAACACAAAGGCCCCACGGGGAAGAGGTGTTGGTGGCCGTGTCATAAATGAGGATGTGTGTGGGGAGGGGGATGTGGAGAGAGATGAACAGATGCACCGGCAGCCCTGGAGCCACCAAGAACATGAGTGCCTCTCCCATAATTAGTCGCTCACGTCTTTCCTAAAACGGAGACTCCCAGAGGAGCAAAACTTATAATTAACCAAAGAACATGAGTACTAGTCTACGATCACATATGTGTATGTTCAGAGTCAGCCCCACAGGCACTGTCAGTCCCCACACTTGGTACTGGGGAGGGTCACACACATGAGGGACAGTTCTGGTACCGTGCAGACCTGGGTCACAAATCATTGCAAAGCAGACCTACAGGAATCCTGTGAGGGGAGCAGCCCAGAGGCTGGTCCGAAGGGGGGGTGGCAGAGGGTAAGGGAGCCAGAAATCAAGCAAGCAGCCATGCGGCCAAGCCTATGGTGCCCAGGCTCGGTCTTCACCCTCCTCCCCACAGCAGAGATCCCACTCTGGCCCCGTATCCCAGCAGGTGCTGGAGCCTGAGCGCCCTTCCTGCTGCTGTCCTCTCGGCCACCAGCTGGGGCTGAAGAGAGCTGCTCCAATTCTCCCTTCATGGGACCCCCACAACCTCCCACAGGCTCCAGTGGAAGCCTGGCCTAGCCTTGGCCTGGAGCCAGAGCCCGGGGCAGAGGGCTGGGAACAGGGGACATGGCCTGCTACCTCCTAGAATGCCAGCCCCTTGCAGTGATTTATTTCTGCTTTAAGTGCTAGAGAATTGCAGGGCTAGCTCCGCCAGCTCCGGTGGGGGGTGGGGTGAGGGTGGGGTGGCAGGGCTGGGAGTTGGGGGTTGAGGTGGGGGTGCAGGCTGCAGCTGGAATGAGACGGGTGAGCAAGGGTGAGGGCACTCCGCGTCTCCTCCTTGTCCATACTGCTCCTCTCTGAACTCGATTGCCTTCTGCCTTTCAGCAACCCCCACCCCCCGACAGGCCCATAGTACGCACACACAGAGCTACATGCATACATACAGATACGCACAGGCACACGCACAGATGCACAGACAGACACACTAGCTGCAAATACAGCCACATACACAGGTACACCCAGAGAACAACAAAAACACATGCAACCCAGACATCCACACACACTCCACATTACCCTGTCTCGGAATACTGCCTCCCCCACGGGCTGGCTCCACTGAGTATGTCTCCATACAGTTGCATGGAGGATGCAGAGGGTTCAACACCCCCCCCCCCGCCCCAAGAAGCTGGTTCCTGGATTCCAAGAAGCTAGGAGACCTCCGGCTGGGGTCTTTTCTTTCGAAGCCTCCCACTGTTCGCTCCCACATCACGGGTCTCCTCCCTCACAGCCACCAGGCTCTAGACCCCTAGGGATGTCAACAGTGAGTGGGGAAGGGTTTGGGTCCCTCTCTTGCTCCCACAGACAAGCCTCAAGGGACACTGGCTGGAGACTCTGGCTGAGCAGCCAGGGAACCCGTCGGAAAAGAAGTGGCCATGCTTGGCCAGCTCACAAGTAAGTGCTTATGCTTTTGACAACCAGGAAGCTGAGAGCTGATCATGGACATAAAAAAAAAAAAAACACCAAAAAACCTTAAACCAAACGAAGCAAAAAACACCTGCCTGGCATGATTGGGAGAGAAGAGAACAAAGTTCCCACTGGCTGGGAAAGCGGCGAGCACAGGACAGCCTGGCAGGAGGGGACACAGCCTTCTGCAGGAGAGCACGGGAAGCTCCACCCCTGTTTGGGGGGCCCCAGTCCAGACGTGCACCTTCGTCCTGGGGGCACCTGACTCGGTTCCGAAGGCCATCACGGTTCCCGTGGCCAGCTGCGAGACATCATTCAGAGAGTGGCAACGGATTGCCATAGATACACATAGATCGATCCCTATGCCAATCCCTCTTTAGCCTAGCCCCTCTCCAGAGATCCTTGTGTGGGAAGGCAGCGGTTAACATCTGGGCTGGCCCAATCTCTACGCCTCACTTTGCCCGGAGCTAAAAGGGGACTAGCATCCACCCCTGGCAGGGTCTGTGGGGAGGGGGCACATCATGAACTGGAAGCAGGCCAAGGGGCAGGACACAGCAAGGCTCAACATTTAAGCCAAGGAGGATCACATCTACAAGGAGCTGGACGAGAAGCCAACACGCCCCCCCCCCTCACCCCACCCTGCCCTCATGGACTAAGGTGCAAGGAGAAGACGGAGGACTCCTACCAGCTCCACCACTTTGGGGCAGGGAGGCCACCACCTGGGGGACTGTTTTCGCATATGCAATGGCTCAGGATTGAGCAGCAATTCTGGTTCCTCGCCTTGGGGCCCATCCCGATGCGCGCTGAACATCTAGGGGCACAGCTGTGAGGGAACCAGGCCCAAAGCTCTGCTCTCCAGGAGAGTCTGTCCCAGAGACATGGAGAATCAATAAAATAAACCATACAACTAAAATACTATGCAGCGGATGGCATTGCGTTCTGGAGAGAAAAATGAGGCAGTGAGCACAAAGGGATGGCGGAAAGAGAGAGGCTGCAATGTTACTGAGGGAAGGTGTTTCCGATGAGGAGGGGTTAGGCAGGGCCTGAAGGAGTGGGGGGAAGGAGAGAGATGGGGTTTTCGAGGCCCCTAAAGAGGGACGGTCTTGAGAACGCACAGGGACAGCTCTCCCCTGACCTAGAAGGTGGCTACGAATCGGTATTGCTTCGTTGGCAGTGAGTCTGGGGTTTTTCTCAGGTGGGTTGGAAGGCAGGGAGAGAAGGGAGGGCCCCATTGAGATCTGTGTCAAAGGCCCTGAGGCGGAAGCCAGCCTAGTCCACTGGAACATAGCAAGGTGGGTGGGGTTGCTGAAGAGGAAGGACAGATGCAGAAGGGAAGCCAGGTGAAGAACCTGGCCTTTGTCCCAGCAAAGTGGAGAGACCTGAGTCCACAGCTCTCCCCAGGACTCAACCAGTTAGTTAGCACGCGTCCTGTGCAGAGGCAGCAAGGCCGGTGCTGTCAAAAAGCCTCCACTCTGAACACTGAATGGTTTTTGTTCTCTGGGGGCAGAGAATGGCGGAGGGCTTGGCAGACAGCAGGAAGTAGGAAGGGGTCACAGGCGCAAACCAGGAGGTACTTCCACTCCCCCCTCCGCCCCATCTCTAGGGACAGCGTGAATGGAAAGACATGCAGGAGAGCTCCCCGGGGGTCACTGCAGAAAGACCTTTCTGCCTGCGCAAATGGAAGCACTCCTGCCTACTGCTGCAGGCTGGGCTTCGGGCTAACAAGAGGGGGCTGGGCCAGGTCCACAGGGTCCCACAACCTCAGGTTGCCTCTGTGGTGGCTTGTCTCAGCAGCCAGGCATGCGAGCCAGGGGCATGGAGCCAGTGGGGTGGGAGTCAGGGAGACAGAACATTGGGAAGCAGGGAAGGCTGGCTCTGCTGCTGCTGTTGCTGCCGCTGGAAAGGGGAGACACCCGCAGTGAGTCACCTCCCTCTTGGGACCTCAGTCTCCCCACATATCTAAAAGCTGTCCTAGGATGACAAACACCCGGAGCTCTGCCACTGCACAGGCTCACAAGCCTCCGAATGCTCCCTTCTTCGTTGGATGTGTGCCCACTCCCCCATTCCTGGGGAGCCCCAAACTTTGCCATCGCCATTTCTCCATCCTGGTGCTCCCGGGAGCTCCCTCACACGCTTGACTCAACCACAAATCCCAACTCTCGATCCAGAAGGCTCCCTGATGAAGAGTTCCCTGAGGATGCACGGTTATATCTCTGTTTAGTCAACAGTTGTTTATTAAGCACGGTGTGTGTGTGTGTGTGTGTGTGTGTGTGTGTGTGTGTGAAGCATGGTACTGGGTGCTGGATGCCGGGGGCAGAGAGTGAGTCACAGGGCCTCTACCCTGGGATTTATGACCATTAATAGTCAATGACAGCACAGTGCAGTGAGGAGTCATGAGGTCTCTGTCCAACAAGAGGAAAAAAAGGCAACTCAGGAATCAGAGGGGGAACTGGACTACAGGGCTAATGGGCTACGTGAACCCGTGCCTCCTCTGCTTTGAGATCAGAATGACTACATGGTGCCCACCTGCCAAGGAAGAACATTCTGGGCAGGGATACAATAGAGAAAGAAAGTGTGATAAAAGGGAAGAAAAATGTGGGGCAGAGTGTTACATTTTTAAAGAACCTGCACTTACTGGACCTATTGAGTGGGCCAAGTCCCTGCAACTATGGCCCTGAAATTCTATTCAAACCCTGAATTGAAAATGATCCTTGGAAGTCATCTTTAAACTGACTAGTTTACGCCAAAATGTGAAGATTGACACCCTTGAGTTTTGTGGTACTCTAAAATATATGCATATGCTTTAAGCTATATGTGCGTATAAGGCCTAAGAGTTATTCTAAAGAACAGACGAGATGGTTGGGGGCCAGGGAGATTAATAGGAATGAAGCAACTAGATCAGAAATAATAAGAAGGTTGACACAATGTGAAAAGTTTAACCAATGTCTAGAAAGGGGGTAAGTTTTGCTACCGATGAGGGGGATCCAAAAAATCAGTGCAAAACAGAACTTGTGATCTTTTCATTCAATTTCCCATGAACTTTTAGAGGATCTTATATAATTTTTCACCCAAAACAAACATTTTTAGAGAGAGAGGGGTGGTTTCTAGATGACTGACAAACATTGTTTGTTGTTCTCCTGAGTATCTGCTGCATGCCCAGCTTTCACCAAGTCCTGGGAGGTGACTGTGGAAAACCAGCACCGAGGACCTGTGTAGCACTGGGCTGGGGGGCAGGTAAGGATGCCATTTTAGAGGCTCCCAAAAGCCACACAAAGGCACATGGCACCCCAAATTACAGGCCGTAGGGCCACCCAGTTAGGTGTGCAAGATGCCACTCCATGAGCAGGAGGCTATCAATGCCACCATTAGCAGGCTTCATCAGGTGGCGGAGCCTCAGCTCGGGGCTAGGCTGGGTGGACTGGACTGAGGCGCTCCAGATCAAGCCTCCCCAGCTCAGGACCTTGGGCTCCTCAGAAGTCTCCCAGCCTTCCAGCCTCGGCCAATGCCTTCCTAGTGGCCAGGTCCAGGCTTGAGCCCTCCTTCCTGGAGTGGCAGGCCTCCAGCAGCCAGCCCCAGGGGAGGGGCATGTGTGCCCATGTGTCACTCACGGGCAGTGCCTGGCTAGGGCCCAGTCCAGGCACCTGCTGCACCTGTCAAATGTTGGCTCAGTCAGACCTCAGCTGGGGAGCAGCCAGGCTGGAGGCCTTGGAAGTGAGTACTGGGTGGGTCCCAAGGGTTCATGAGCCCCCTGTCACCTCCGCCAGGGCACCAGAGAAGGACCAAGAGGCACAGGACGGTGGGTTCCAACTGAATATGTGTTAAGGCCTCTGTGAACCATTGCTGTCACGGTGCTCCAAGGGAAGCCCGCCCCACCTGGGGAGCCACCTGCAACAGAACTGGCCCTGGCGCTGTCTGTCTGCCTGCCTGCCTGCCAGTGTGGTTGTCCCTGTGACTGATCCTCCTACCTTCACTGCTGTCATTATTATGCCACGAAACCTTGTCCTGCTCTGGGTAGACTTGGGGACTCTGGCCCAAGGGCGGGAAGTCTGACAAGGAAAGGCTGCTGGCCTAGAGAATGCTTCTTCGTCTAGGCCTCTCTTCAAACCTTTGATGGACAGTGTGACCTTGGGCAAAACCCCATTCCTTTCTGGCACTTCCTCCATCAGGGACACCACTGGGTGAGGCCCCTCCTCAGCAACTTGAAGCCCTATGAGGACCTGACCTGGCAGTTGGGAATGGGGGGTGGAGGGAGGTCCGGGTCCGATTCAATGAACTCAGGACATGCCCACTCCCCCAAGGGAAGGGGTAGGTATCACCTTCAGGGCTCAGAAGAGAGCTCTATTATGCCTCAACTGGAGAAAGCGGGCACGGTGAGCAGCAGGGCCTTAAAGCTCGCAGGTGTCGGGTCTGAGCCAACGCCAGCCTTTACGGAGCACCTTCTGAATAGACCCCCAAGGAGGGACCTTCCCTATTGCTGTGCACACTAAGGCCACACTTTTGTCCCCATAGTGCCCTAGCCAGCCCCTCCCCCTGCACACCCTCCATATACCAAGGGCCTTAGCTCCCCTTTGCCCCACTAGTCTGACCCCTAATAGAGATCCCTCCAGGAGGGGTCAAGCTCAACCCGCAAGGGGCATAAGAGGGGAGGAGCGTCCCCAAACCGATGGTCTTGGTGGAGGAGTCTCACTGGCCCAGCCCTTGGGGGATCTCATCGATAGAACAGGGCTGGAGTGACTCCTCAAAAGGCCCAGGCAATGCCCAGGGCTCAGACCACCCAGGATAAAGGTCTCCGGTGTCGAAGCCAGCTCTAGGCTAGGCGGGGCGGCCCGTGGGCGCTGGCTCGGTCTGCCTCGGTACCTCCTAGCAGGGTGGAGATGACAGGTCAGAGGCTAACGCCTTCTGGGTTCACACTTTTGAGGAGGCGGCTGCTGATTTCGGCGGCTTGTGGGCGCAGCGACGCGCCGGAGAAGACGGAGCCTGCGAACTCCGGTTCAGGGACACGAGTGGGAAACAGGTCGTCCCCAGCGCTCGATTCCAGGGTTCCAGCCAAGGCACGCGGACGCGAGGAGGAAACTAGAAATGGCCACGGGCAGCGCCTGGCTTGCGCTGAGTCCATCCCTTGGGAAAGGAAGAGGCAGGCGAGCCGCTCCCCCCCCCCCCGCCACCCCACCCCCCGCCCGCTTCCGTAAGGAACCTAGATCAATCCCCCCTGGCACCCCCAGCCCCAGTCCCTCAAAGAAAAGAGGTTTCTGTGATCCCCTTACGCACATAGAATTTTAAACATTGACATGACATGTAATCTTTCCACCGGAACGGCCGAGAAAGAGGGCCACTTGTGCCCTTCACTTTCTGCACGATAGCCCCTGGGACCCCTACCCTACCCCCACCCCGCCGTCGTTGCCTCGCCCAGAGAGTCCCAGTTGCCCATGAGCTGCCCCCAGGATACACAGGGAACCGAGCGTGCACAGAAGGGACCCCAGTCAGGAGAGCCTGGGGGCTTCTCAGTTTAGGGGCTGCCGCTCCACCAACCAGGCCGACTTCCCAAAGTCCCTGGAATTGTCTGTCTTCTGCTGGCAGAAAGAAGCCGCTGGAGTTGTCGCTCGCTTGCCGGCGGAGAGAGGCAATTCCAGAATATTTTTACTCCATTAGGGCGCAGAAGGTGGCGAAAGGGACCGGAGTCCTAGGACCCCTAGGGCTCGGAGCAGGCATTTTCGGGGCTGCCCTCACGCGCTCCCGGAGAAGCACAGCGCAAAGCAGCCCCGTCCTGGGTCTCTGGGAAGGTCACCCACAGGGCTGCAGCCACACGCGGCCGAGTGCTTCCCCACACTCCCCCCAGAGCCCCCTCTCTGTGAAGCCTGGACGGGGTGGGTGAGGGGCGGCGGAGGCTCCTAAACTTTCCCGGAGCGCCCGGGGGACGAAGGTTGGGGGGGGGGGGAACCAAAGTTTGGGGGTGGGGGTGGGCGGGAGCTGGAGGCAGGCAGGGAAGAAAAGCCAAGAGTCAGCATTTCTTCGATGGCTCGCCAAGGGAGGGAGCACAAAAATTCAAACCCGAGGAAGAGGATCCCTCGGCACCTGCCCGGTAGGGGCTGCACCCCGTCGTGCGGGCGCTGTCCCGGGAGGGGCCCGGGGCTCGCGGCGGCGGATGCTTACCTCGGTCAGCGCCCCGGGCGCGGCGCGCCCAGCATCTTCCCAGCTCCGGACCGCGGTTCCTGGCCCTGGCGGCAGCCGGGAGGGCTGCATCGCCGCCGCCGCCGCTAGCTCAGCCCGGACCCCGGGGCCGGCTCCACGCCGAAGGGCGCGCCAGTGCAAAGGCAGGGCTCCCGGGTGCAAGCGCGGGGCGGGGGCGCGCCTGGACGGCGCCTCGGACCGCTGGGCGCTGGCTGGGGCCGGCGCGGCGAGCTCGCGCCCCCGGGGCCGGTCGGGAGCGCGGCCCGGCCCCCCTCCCCCGCCCGCCGGGAGCGGATCCCCCGCCCGGCCCGCCGCGCTCCCCCCGCCCCCCCACCCCCCCCACGGCCCGGGGCCCTGCGCCCCGCCCCGCGGCGACAGTTCCCAGGGCGGTGGCGGCGAGGCCGGGGAAGACGAGGGGAGTGAGGAATGGAGGGCGAGGAGGCGGCGGGAGGCAGAGGCTCAGCGCGCACCCAGCCCCGCGCCCCGCGGCCACCCAGCCGGGCTCTGCAACTCCTCGAACTCTGCGAGCGAGAGAGCGAGCGAGCGAGCGGAGCACGCCTGCCCAGCGCTGCGCGGCGCCGCGCCGATGCCCCCGCCCCCCGCGGCCCGGCCCTTCCCCCCGCCCCCGCCCGCCCTGCACACCCTGCCAGTCACTTGCGCACTGGATCGCGCGCGCGCGCAAACGCGCGCACTCACACGCGGAGGCACGTCCTCCCGGGGACACGCGCGCACACACACAGGTGCATGGTGAGCGCACACACACACACACACACACACACACACACACACACACACCAGCAGCGGAGCTTCTGCACCAGCGCTCCCGCCGCGGGGAGGCACAGCTCGGGCCGTTGGCATCCCCGCACCGCACGCAAAGCACATGTTCCTGCATGCTGGGTGGGCATAGGTGCGCACACGCGCGCGCGCGCGCATGCACGGGTAGGGTCGCGTCTGCACGTGTGCACACCAGCACGAGCAGGCACTCCACAGAAGTCTTTACCTTGGACACACTTGCACACCCGGCACACATCATCCCTGTCCCCTTTAATGGCATCCCTCTCCGCCCCATCTTGTGCTGTTTGGCTTTGCCTGTCGCCTGCTTCCTCTCTCTCTGGTCTTTTCCCTTCGCTTTCTCAGCCAACTTGACCTGCGTGTGACCCTCTTCTCTCTCCCACCCCTTTCTCGGGAGGCTCGGCCTTTCTTCCCCGCCTGTCCTCAAGAGCCCTGCCTTCCCAGCCTCCTGGGGCTTATTGTAGGAACCTCAGATCTGCCGGACTCCTGCAGCGACCAGACCTTTCATCTTGGCAGACAGACCCACCCAGAGCGCCCTGGCCTAGAGAGGCCCCATTTCATCACTGCCTGCCCCCTCCTTGGGCCTCAGGGCCACCGAGATGGGCCCCAGGAGGTGGGGTCCACAGCCACTTCCGCCAGGAGCGGTGTGCCCCCTGAAGCGCCCTCACTACCTCAGCCTGGAGCTTCCACTTTAATGTTAAATATAATTATGTGTCTGTACATCAGGGAGGTTTGCTGCAGGATTCTAACCAAGGAGGAGGGCTTTCTGGCCACCGCCCAGATTGATGACGACTGAGCTGGTCTGCAGGCTTCAGGCAGCTGGCAGGTGCCACCCAACCTCAGCCACGGAGAGGAGCTCAGGCTCTCTGGATTCGAGTGCACCTCATCTACCAACAAGCTCTGGAGACGGGCCCCCAGCCACTCCATACCTTTGTTTCCCCCTTGCCAAAACTGGGGTGGTGGGTGGTAGGGTTGTCATCCCTGCGTCAGGGAGCTGTAGTAAAAATTCAAGGAGGTGGATAGACCCAAAGCTTGCCACACAGCACCCTACTGCACGAAACAGAGCCTATGCATTGCTAGCCTCTGTGCCTAGGTCCTGGCTGGAGTTACGTCATTGTCTTCTGGATCCTCTGAGGTGGGTAGTCTCATTGGCCTCCATCACAGAGGAAGAAACTGAGGCACAGACAGGGGGAGGGGTGCTCACTTGCCTTGGCACTGAGCTCTTGAACAAGACTGTTCAAGACTGATGGCTCCCCAGATCTGCAGTGGTGAGAAGGGACCCCGTGGGGAAATCTGGTTCTAAAAACCCATCTCTACCTTTCAATGGTTTGGCTTCCTGGTTTCCCCCTCCTAGAAGACTGGCTTCCCAGATGACCCAAAGCTCTCAGGAAGCTTTTCTCTCCTTTCTCCCCCAAGCAGGGCCAAAGGATGGACATCACACTCAAGGCCCTCTTCCTCACCCCTGGAAGTACTCAGTTATCCTCAGAGGTACCCCTCCTTGTAGGGCCCCACTGTGAGGACCCACACCCCTGGTGGCACCCCCTCAGCTGCACAAGATCTTATCTAGAGGATAAGCAGATGGGCAGGAACACCTCAGAGGGTCTCCACGTCTAGAATTCTTACAGCTCTGGGGACATGGATCTGAACTCCAAAGTCCCTACCTAGCTGATCCCCAACATAATTAGCGCAGGACACACTGAGCACCCCCCAGGACACCCCCCCACACACACACACACAAGGCCAGTACCAGACCAATTTCAGAGAGGGCAAGTATCTGGCCCAAGATCACCCAGCCAAGAATGTCCCGGCAGAAAGGCGAGCCTGGTTCCATGCCCTCCCAGCCAGCCCTCTTGCTGGGTGGGAAGAAATGAAGGGTCCTGGTCCCATGCCATCCCATGCATGGCTGCTCTGGGCACACGGCAGCATGCACAGCTCTTTGCTGTGCTGCCCACAAGGAGCATGGAGAATGAGGCACCCAGGGGTGGGACTTGCTCAGGTCTCTAACCAACTCTCACTCTTGCCTCTCAAGACATCTTGTCTGAAACAAACAAAAAAAAATGCATTGGTGAAAATGGATGGGGGGTTGGAGTGGAGAAACAAAGCCCATCATTGGACAATGGAGTATTCCCCTCCCCCCCACACAGAGGGGTCGCGGGGGGGTTGGGCGGTGAGTCAATCAGGGTGCAGTAGAGCTCTAATGGGTCAGGCAATATACCTCTGTTCCCTGGAGGCCTCCTCACCCCACCCCCACCCCCCACTCCCTGCTATCACGACCTCAGTGCTGATTCCCAATATAGACAAGACGGGAGCATGTGCATAGGGACAGGCAAGAGATAAAACTCACAAGACATGGAACCCATAAACAGGGATGGGACTAGAGATACCAAAAGGGTAGGGGCAGTGGGGGAGAATAGGGAGGGAGGGGGGCACCGATTGCAATGAATGACACATGACCACACCCCCACCCCACCCCAGCCAGGGCGAAGAACAACAGACATCAGCGGGAAGGGAAAGAGCGGTCAGAGTGAGATTTCAGAATGATTAACGATAATTAAAATAATTAACAATCTACAATCTATCAGGGGACCTCAAGGGTTGGGGTGGGGTGGGGGTGGAAAGAAGAGCTGATCCCAAGGGCCCAATGGAAAGTAAATGTCTGGAAAGAATGATGGAATATACGTACAAATAAGTTGGACACAGTTGATGTATGGCTTGTAACAAGAGTTGCAAGAGCCCCCAACAAAATAACTGGGGGAGGGGAGCATTAAAAAAATTACTTCTTGTCTGTGGGCAGAGAAGCACATGGCCTCTCCAAAGTCCCACCCCTAGCAGCAGCCATCCTCTGCTGCTGGGTTGTCCAAATGTGGCCCCCCGACGAACCTGTGTTTCCAGCCCTGCCATTCCCTGGCAGTTCGACCTTGAACAAGTCCCTTGCTGGATTTGAACAAGTCCCGCTTCTTTCACCATCGAGTGGGAGTCATAATAACAATGGCAGCGACCAAGGTGGCTCTCCATCTCACATACCTGGAAGAAACAAACCAGTGACATGAGCAGCAGTTAAATGCCCTGCGCACAGTAGGTGTACAAGTAACAGGCATATCCTCTCCCAAGAGCCTCTTATGAGCCCTGGAACTTCTTTTTTATTCTCCTGAAATGCTTTCGTTTTCAAGTCTGGAGGCTCCTGGAGGGAGAAGTCAAGGCAGAGGTTCTTCCGGGTCCCAGTTTCTCCTCACCTGGGGCTGGGCACATCGAGCATCCATAAAGCCCCGGGCTAATGAGCCCTGCAGCCCATGTATAGTGATCAAGTAATGGTGGCTTGATCACAGTGGCCCATTCTCCTTTGCAACAATAGACGTCATACAGAGTGTCCAACAGGCACACCAAGTGATCCCTGCAGCGCCCTTCCTCGTGCCGAAAGACAGAGACCACCCAGACGTCTGTCATGGAGGCACAGAGAAAGCAACCACAACGAATACAAACGTGGCACATCCATGCAACAGAACCCCACGCAGATACAATGAAAACTCAAGTTCTGGTGTGCGCCGCCACATGGACAGATCTGGGAAACCCGCAGAGGGAAGTGAGTCAGAAACCACAGGACCCTGTGATTCAATTCCACTGATAGAAAATAACCTAGAAAGGCAAATTCACGGAGACTGGAGTTGAGGAGCGGTTACTAGGGACTGGGAAAGAGGGGCGACATGGAGTTCTTGCTGATGGAGGCCTGAGTTGCCACGTGAGCAATACTTAGGGAGATAGCAAGAGGTGATGGCTGCAGAGGGTAATTCATGCCACTGAACCCTACGCTTAGAAAAGGCTAGAAGGGCAAATGCTTTGTTATCTATATCTGACCAAGGAAATTATTATATAAAAATATACAATTGGATTGCATCATGCCCTTGTTCACCTCTCACAAGGACGTGACCTCAGTTCTTGACAACCCTATCTTGGGGCCTATCTTGACTACGCCCCCTTGACCTCTCCATTCCAGCTACACTCTCATGCTACCTCGGTGCAAAGAAGGGCCCAAAATCTCTGCATAGACAGAGATCCACAGAGTGGAGAGAGACGCAGATGATCTGCCCCGCAGTCCTATCCCTTCCTTAAAGCCATTTTCCCCAACATACTCGTTGAGAAGAAGAAGAATTGGAAGCATCAATAGCTCGTCTGAGGTTGGCGGTGGGCTTGGCATGGACGAGCACTGGGTTTGACGTCGAGCTACATGAATTCGCTCATGTCTGCACAGCTTTTGGACCTGGACGTGGTGAGTGCCCCATTTGATAGATGAAGCCATTCTCAGACAGGTCAGCGCTCCTGAGAGTGGGGGACGTTTTCTGGGAAGGAAGGAAGCTGTGCATCCCCAGGGATATGCGAGTCAAGGCTGGTGGCCTTAGAGAGGGGAAAGGCTGCTAGCCCACCAGAGGAAACATACCCTGGTCCTGCCCTCTTCAGCCTCCAGGCTGACCCGGGGCCACTGCTCACAGGTCAGCAGGACATCAGCTCTGGAAAGAGAATCCAGAGCCTCTCCTTTTCGTCAAGGAGGGAGCATTGATCAGCTCGGTCTGGTGCTGGGGAGTGGGCTTATTTACCTTGTGACAGGCCCTGACACTGAGCCAGCGACCCTCCCTCCCCCGCTTGGGCTCAGCTGCAGCTGCAGTTGTGGACTCAATGAGTAAATGGTGGCCAGGGAGATAATGGTTGCTGACAGGCAAGGCTTTCAACTTCACTCCCAGCAGCTCCTTGGGATCCAGAGGGCTTAGGCTTCAAGGTTTCCATCGCAACGGTGCCATTTCAGGGGACATCAGGGGACATGACCCCCCCATTACGCGGATGCCTTTTCTGGGAAACTCATTCGTGGGAACTCATCCCACCCTTGCCCTCTGCCATGTGTTCCAGATGAGGCTGGGCTCAGTCCCAGAGCCAAGAGTGAGCAGGGTCCACTGTTTATGGGCATCACAGTGATTGGTTAAGAAATGGGCATGTGTCACATACAACGTTCCTCTAGTTCCTTAATGCCTCTCCCCACTATCATGACTTCTACCTTACAAATCCGGCTAGACCAGTACAGATAAGAGCTTGCAACACAGGGAATCCAGGACAGATGAACCCCTCAGGATCAATAATGAGACTCGCGATACCAGGAGGGTATGCGGAAGGTGGGGGAGAAAGGGGGAAACCAATTGCAATGATCTACATATAATCGCTTCCAGGCCACAGATAACAGAAAACAGGGTGAAGGGACGCAGTGGTTGGTGTAAGACAAGAAATAAATTATAAATTATCAAGGGTTCATGAGGAAGAGAGGGTGGAGGAGGGGGGATATGAGGAGCTGATATCAAGGGCTGAAGTAGAAAGAACATGTTTCGAAAATGAGGGTGGCAACATATGTACAAAGGTGCTTGGCACAATGGATGGATGGATTGTGATAAGAGTCCCCCAATAAAATGATCTAATTCAAAAAAGACAAAAATGAGGGTGGCAACATATGTACAAATATGTTTGATACACTTGATGTATGATACCTTATAAGAGCTGTCAGAGACCCCAATAAAATGACTAAAAATGAAAGAAAGAAATGGACATTTGTCAAAGCCAACCAATGAGAATCTGTCCTGGGACTTTTGCAAGGTCTGCTGGAAAGAAAGGAGTTCTGGGAAGGGCCCTCACCAGGTGTTGTCAGGTGAGCATAGGACTGCCGATCACAAGGTCAGTGGTTCAAAACCACCAGCCACTCTATTGGGGAAAGAGGAAGCTATCTGCTTCTATTGAGATTTATAGCCTCAGAAACCCTATATAAAGTTTCTATAAGTCAAAATGGACTCCATGCAATGGATTGGGTTTGGGTGGAAGAATAGGCTGGTAGAGAGGGACTAGTGGACACCACCCAGGGAAAAGCAAACCTGAGCTAGAGGAAGAAGCAGGATTCTGGACAAGGTCTCCTCTGCTCTCCAGGTCAGGTCACTCCTGAGGACCACCCTTGGGTATTTCCGTTTCAGTAGCCAAAGTAATTCCTTTCTTTACTTGAGGAATTTCTGAGATGGGATTTGTTATCCCTTTCCCTGCCCTCAGGAAGCTTCCAGTAGAGGGAGAAATGTGGAAAGAACTGCAGGTCTTCAAAATGTCCCTGACGTGTTCTGGCTCCTCTGATTCTCCAGGAAGCAAAGTGGCCTGGGACAAAATGACAGACACAGAGGGCCAGATGTCCCTTCTCCCTTCCTGCGTCTGCAGAGATAGAGCTTCCAGGAAGGACAGGACTAGAGGGCAGGAAAGGAGGGAGGGAAGTCCTGCTTTATCCCTACTGAGAGTTAAAAATAGCTTTCCCTAAGGAGGCCTCCCCACTGAGATAATCCAGCCAATTACCTTGCTCCTCTCCACCCTAGTGGTTACCACCTACCTCTTCCCTGCTCTGCTTCCCCAGCTCTGTCCCCAGGGCTGGGCCAGCACTGCTCAGAGGGGGACCTCTGCCCCCAGCACCAGCCTCCTAACCATGCCCCTCACCATTCTGCTGCAGAAAGAGGTTGATCTATGTATGGGGTGCAACAATGAAAGGTCACTGCCCAAACCTACCCGTTAAACACATGCCCAAACTCACTGCTAAAAATGTGTCATAAAACAAGAACAGAAAAAAACAAACCGGGATGTCATCAATCCTAGCTTCTCTCTATGCCTAAGGTATCGGGTTCTGTTAGAGATGATTTGGCAATGTTTGCCTGTTCATCAAGCAGGAGTTGGGCACAGGTGCATGGCCCTTCACCGGATGGGTTATTCTCACTTGGATGACAGCCCTAACCTCATGTAAGGAGAGCTTCTCTGGGGAACGTGGCCTGCGCCACCTTTTCCCCTTATGTGTTAAGCTGGGGACCAGAGAAACAAATCCAGAGTCACGTATATATATACAAGAAAGATATTTATATCAAGAAGTAATTAGATCTCAAGCAAACATCGCAGTCCAGTCCAGATCAAGTCTATAAGTCTGACACTTGTCCCTAAGTCCAGTACTAGTCCATAAACCCCTCCTCAGACTCCTGCAGCCACATACAATGAAGCAGAATGCAGGAAGATCACATGCCATGAATGCAAAGTCTTGCAGCTCCAATGGTTGTGGACACAACCCCTTCATCAATGTAGCTCAAAGTCCTCGTCAACAGGAAGGTGAAGGGAGAGAGAGAGAGAGAGAGAGAGAGAGAGAGAGAGAGAAGAGTCCCAGGACCCTCCTTATGAGAAGGCGACACTGACAAGGAAGTACCATGAGACTAGTTCCACTCTTACACTCTATTTATCAAGTCGACACAAGATGACGTAGCTACACACCCAACAGAAGGTAAAAGGAGAGAGAAGCTAGCAGAGGAAGAGAACTGACTACTACCAAGAAAGAAAAGTGAGAACTGAGTACATCCTGTGGACCCGGGGCCCCTATGCTGAGAACCTCCTAGATCCATGTCAAAAGTGCTGCTAAGACACAGGGAGACTTGCAAGGAACATTGGACCCACAGATATTGAAAGGAGAGAACACAGAAGTCAGAAAGAAAGCCTTTCCCTAGAGGCAGTACTTTAAACGTGGCATTCGTGATGGTGGGAGAGTACATTTTTAGTTGCCAAAGTCAGCCCCTGGTGGTATTTCTGCTGTGGCAGTCCTAGATAACGAAAACCGTGTGTGACCCTATTTATTTTCGTTCCCCTTTTAATTGCCTAGATTTGCGCCAGAAAGCAAAAGGTCTGAGAGCTTGTACTGGAAATGGCTCGTGGGTTTTGTCCCCTGGGGATGAGCCTTGTTCCTTCACCACTTCTATTTAGAAGGTAAACCCCGGTCTTGTTTCTCAGGTGTTTGCGTCCCAGCCCCTGCACCTTTACTCACAGTCCCGGGCCCTAGGCCTCTGAGTGATTATGAGGACCAACCACAATTCCACCTTCTAGAGATTCAAGGAGTCCACGGACAGTGATGGAGGAGCTGCTGCTCTGGGGTTGTTGGGTTTTTTTTGTAATTATATACAGAAAGCACCAATTGATTGAGTGTTTCTTTTTAAGCCAGGCGCGATGCACAGTGTGGAAAAAAACGGAATACCCAGCCAGAAGAAGACAAGGCTTTTCAGAGTTCTCCTCCACCATCCCCTCCTTCTAGCAACCATTTAGGACCTCCCAGGAACCCGAGTACTGGGGATACAGCAGGAAAGCCTCTCACCAGAGCAAACAGGGGCCTTAGGGAAAAAAGCCAGAAGGCAAGGGTTAACCCTGTGGACGGTACAATGGCTGCTGGACCCCACGTTGGGGCATTTCGTCGCTGACTTGGAAACCTGCAGTCGTGGGTCAGAGACAAAGAGAAGAGGTAACTTGGCAGCACCTCATAACCCCACGAGCTGAGCCAACTCTCAGAGTGACCTTCTCTAGCCCCCAGCTCCCTGTTCACACAATCAGCTCTCACTCCCAAGGCTCCAGCCACCTCCAGGTCTCTGTGAGTTGAGTCCAGCTCTCGAGATAGAAGGTTATGGGAAGAGCCACATGGGCTGCTCAAGCCTGGTCAATCACCCCCGTCTCCTTGGTCTGAGTAGCATGGAAAAAAGAGCAGCGCTGGGACCACAGGTATAGAAGAAAAGTCACTTATTTCACAACATACGGGTTGAGGCACAGGTAGTTGAGTGGTGGTCAGACCATACCCAAGGAGGTACATGCTAATCCAATGCAAAGAAGGGGGAAAGGGGGAAGGGGGACGGAGAACAGAGTGGGGAGAAATGGGCATGATGGCACTGGGGAAGCAGGACACTCACCCATCAAGGAGGAGAGTGTTGGTTATGTCTCAACAGAATTGGGAGTGTACATGCAGACCCCGCCACCGCACACCAAACCATGAGGGCAACCGAACCACGTGAAGGAATGCATGGAAAGATTGGGCTAGAGGGCCGGCTCCAACCAGAGCCAAACTGACCCCTGCCCAGGAAGGATGTGCAACAGAGAATAACCCTAAACTTACAGGTTGGGGAAAGGGGCTGACATGTCATGCTCACACAGAAGCAAACCAAGAAGGAGAAGGAGAAAGGGACTAGAATCCATATTGGCATGTCAAGCCCGGAGGACGATGTCCCACCATGGAGCTGCCAAGGCACAGAGAGAACTGTAGGGCCAACAACAGCTCATGGCATGTTATCCCTTTACAGCACCGAGGACAATAATGGGGGGACACCGTGGAGAGGTAGTGTGGTCTGAACTCCCTGCAACAGGGCAAACCAAGAAGGAAACACATCAGATCACCAACTGGAGCAAAGCCAAGTCACAAAGTCCCTAAAGAACCCCTCCTCCCTCCAAATAGACTTCACCTAGGAGGGGCAATTTCCAGAATTCCCCCAGGACCAAGGAGGAAAGAGTCATAAAGGTCAGCAGATCAGACCTGGAATTATGACTGTTTTTGTTTTCTCTTTTCTTTTCATTTTTCAATCTTTGGTTTTCTTATTGTGTGGTCCAAGTCATTGTTGGTCTGCCTACTTATATTAGAAGACATGGGAAGCAAGCTCAGGGAGAAAACAATGGGACCCAGTGATTCCCCACCCCCAAAAAAAAGAACTACAAAAAAAAAAAAAAAAGAACAGAAAACAATGGGACCAATGGCCCCAGAGATCTTGTGGGGAGAAGGTGATGGGGGCAGGAGAGAGGGTGCGGTGAGCAAACAATGCCACAGACAGGGAACAACTAGGGAATTAAAATCAACAACAAGGAGAATGTAGAGATCCTGGGAGTGTTGGAGCCACAGCAATCTAACTGAGAGGAGATAGTAAGAGGAGGAAGTAAGGGGAACATGATGGTGGGACAGAAGGAAGGCAAAAGGAAACAGAGGAAGGATCGAGAAAGCAGGGCTATGGATAGAAAGAAATATAAGCATAGGTGTGTACATATGTGAATACATTAATCCATAAAAATATAGATATTGGCCTATGTACCTATATTTATATGGCAATACACTGAGGTTGTTGCTTGAATTTGGGCCTCAGCTCATCCCCTCCCTCAAAACAAGAACACTTTGTTCTATCAAACTGGCATTTTGCTATGCTCACCCCACCCCCACCCCCACCCCCAGCATAATCGCCGAAGACAAAATGGGTGCATTAGCAAATGTGGTGAAGAAAGCAGATGGTGCCCGGCTATGAAAAGATATAGCATCTGGGGTCTTAAGGGCTTGAAGTTAAACAAGCGGCTATGCAGCAGAGAAGCAATAAGCCCACACAGAAGAAGCACACCAGTCAGTGAGATCATGAGGTGTCATCAGGACTGGGTAACAGGCATCAGAAGATCCATAATAAATAAACACAAAAAATACATATTGTTGAGAACGAGGGGGGTCGAAGTTGGGACCTAAAGTCTGTAGACAATGGAACATTCCCCGCCCTCGCCCCCACCAGAGGGGTCTCAGGAAAGGGATGAGTCAACCAGGACACAGTAAAGCACTGATAGAACACCCAATAGTCCTATGGTTCCTTGAGACTTTCTCACCCCCACTATCATCACCTCAGTGCTGCCTCTCACTCTGGACTAGACCGGAGCATGTACACAAACAAAGACAAGAGATAAAAGCTCGTGACACATAGAATCCAGGAACAGAAATGGGAAGTGGGGGCGTGAAGGAGAGAAAGGGGGAACCAATCACAACGATTGGCACATAACCACACACACCCCTTCAGGGGGAAGAACAACAGAACCCATGGGGAAGGGAGACAGCAGTTGGAATGAGATATGAAAATAATAATCATTTATAGTCTATCCAAAGGGTCATGGGGAAGAGGGGTAGAAGAGGAACTGATAGCAAACAAGGCCTCACTAGAGAATAAATGTCTAAATGTCTAGAAAAGAACTATGGCATCATATGTTCAAATATGCCTGATACAATTGATGTGTGGGTTGTAATAAGAGTTATAAGAATCCCAATAAAATGATCTTTTAATAAAGTATTTTTTAAAATACCAAGGGCGTGACGATGGCAACATATACACAAATGTGCTCGATACAATTGATGTATGGATTGTTAGAAGCGCTGTAAGAGCCCCCAATAAAATGATTAATAATAATAATGAAAAGAACAGGGCTGGGAAGCTCACAGGAGAGCTGACATGATGGAAATCCATTGTGCCTGGACCTGACCCAGTAGAAGGACTAGACTGGCCTGGGCACCTGAGGTCCACTCTTGGCGTCTGCCGGTAGGAGCTCGCAGCCTTGGCAGTTCTCGGGGGGGGGGGGGGGGGGGGGGGGGGGGGGGAAGAGGCGCTGGATGCCTGAGCCTTGGCCCTCAGCACACACAGCTGACGAAAGACCGAGGGGATGGGAATGAGCGACCCTCCCTGTTGTCCGCTGTGACCTTCCTCTTCAAAACCTCGTATCCTCCCTGGAATACAGGCCTACTGATCCTCCTAGATGGTGGAGCCCTCATCGGCACACGCTGGGTGTTCAGGAAGAGGGAAATTTGGAAAGTTGCATGTCTCTTCCTCCAGGCAGCTCCCTGGGTGCCCCCTCCACCCAGGGTGGTGACAAACCTCCTCCGGGCACCTGCAGTCGCCTGCGTTCTCTGGGGTCACTTTCTGGGCTGTCTCTTCACAGATTCGGGGCTGCTTGAAGACACTGAGCGTTTCCTCGCTTTCCCTACCCTGAAAGAAAAGCCTCCTATTTCCCCTCAGAAGGAAAGGCATTGGCAATCATTGTTAGGATAAAAATAATAATAATGAAGTGAAGACATGCATAGGCATGAACTCGGGTGTTTGGGAGACTATTTCAGAAGAGGACATCAAAAACTGACTAATGGGGAGGGAAACTGGGAGGAGACGCCTTGTTCTCCGTCCGTCTTTTCTATCGTCATTCCATGTCCAAGGTCACACGTGTCCCACCCCCACAACCCCCACCTTTATCCCATCATTTTCAAATAGCCCCAAGAAGGGAGACCTTCCCTTTCCATGGCTCCCCAGGACCCTGGAAGTTTGGTTCAGGAAGTCTCACCCACTGCTCCCTGTCCTGGTCCAAAACCTACTTCCTTGTGCACCTTTCTGTGCCTGACTCCTGAGATCTCTCACAGCTGCCTCGAGTAGACACAACCCCATCCTGTCTGCAGTGATCGACAAACTCTTCTCTGCAGACCCGAATCTCCAGGAAGTCAAGTGAGTCAGCCCCAGGGAATAGGGTTCAGGTTCCTCTCAGCCATCCTGTGTGTGGGCAGGGTCACCCCACACGAGGAGTACTTGCTGTTTACCCAGTAGACCTAGAGGTCTCCCCACTCCCACCAGAGGCATATCTAAAGTCAGGTAGATAAGACATGTAGCCTGGGTGCCACTGAGCAGTTTCTATTAACCATTGTAGTTTCTATCGCCAGATATGAGAGATCATTCCATCTGTTAAAATTAATACCTTCATATTTGAGAGTCTCCATGGGTCAAGGCAGACTGTTTGAACTTGCTCCGTTGAGGGTAGAAAGAGAGGAAACAAAAACAGAAAGGAAGGGAGAAAAGAGACTTTGAGCACAGACTTAATTTCCATCAATGAACAGGGAGTGTAGTTGGAATTTTCATGTACAGACATTAGTGTGTTAAGTAAAGGATTAAAGACCTTGATTTGCTTTGATGTATGGATAATATGGTAAAGTCATCTTAAAACCGGATCCCATATGTTTTGGACAGGGGTGCAACGTTGGTGCTTTCTATTTTTTCAATGATTTTATCGGGGGCTCTTACAGCTCTTATAACATTCAAGACATCATTTGTATCAAGCATATTTGTACACATGTTGCCACATTCATTTCCACATAGTTTCCACTTGAGCCCTTGGTATAAGATCCTCTTTCCCCCTCCCTTTTTAATTTTTTTTAATGAATCACTTTATTGGGGACTCATACAACTCCCATCCCGATCCATTGATACATCAATTGCATGCAAATCCCATTTGCAGACTTGTTGCCATCATCACAATCAACCCCAAGGTTAGCAGTTTGAAACCACTAGCCTCCGTGATGGAGAAAAATGAGACTTTCTATTCCCATAAAGATGTGCAACCTTGGAAACCTACTGAGACAGTTCTGCCCTGTCCTCTAGACTCACATTGTGTGAGTCACAATGGCCTTGTTGAGTAATGGAAGTGAGTTTACTGTTTTGTTTCATTTGTATGTATATAAGCATATAGAAGCTTCCTGGATTTTAATTCTCTGGAGAATCCAACCTAAGAACACATATGCGAACAGAACGGCAATAAGGAGAAATCAGAACAAAATTATCAAGGTAAAGGAAGAAACTGGGAGAAGCACAAAAATTAAAGAGCAATCTGTATCCTATTTTGGTAAGTAGTGACAGGATCTTAAAAGCTGTGAACATCTATTTAAGGTGCAACTACTGGTCCCTCCTCATCCAGAGCAAAGAGTGACGAGAATCCAAGACACAAGGAAGGAATTAGGTCACAGGACATATAGATCACGTGAAACCTAGCCTCCGTGATCCTGGAGTCAGAAGAACTAGATGGTTGCCGGTGACCACCGCTGAACTCTCTGAAAGGAATCACAATAGCTTGTCATTCTAGGATGTCTTGGCCACCCTAGGATGTCTCCTATCCTGCTACTTCAGGTTCCTGGAATTGGTATTTAGAAGAATAAAGAGAAGATCTGGAATGAGAAAAGGCCCTCTGGAGCAGGCTCCCCACGGCAGGTGGTTGTGGTACAAGGATTGTCCAGAAGTATGAAGCTCTCAGGTATGGGGGTTCAGCATGGAGGAAGCAGCTTCTCTGAGTACCTCATGGGAGCGGTTCTGCTAAATGCGCCTCTTTCACAGGGAGGCTAGACAATCCCTCAAGTTGTCGGCTCGACTCGGGGACCAGCATGCTGAATTCTCCCGGTGGCTGCTCTGCTGTGGTCTCGACCTGCAATTGAAGCAAGAAAGGATTCTCTTTTGAGTCACTTCACAGATGAGGGGAAGGGGAACATGGAGACATTAAATCCACAGAGCGGCCAGCTCTGGAACGGATGTCCATAATTGTGACCCTGACTGCCTTGTGAGGAAGTCATCCCAGGGGGCCTGGGCTAGTCTGGGTTGACTAGAGAAACAAATTCATAGACACTCATATGTGTATAAGAGCTTTACATAAAAGAGCAATGGTCTATTGAGAAAACCTTCCAGCCCAGTTCAGATCAAGTCCCTAAGTCCAATATTAGTCAATATGTCTGATACAAGTCTATAAGTTCCTTTTCAGACCCATGCAATGCATGCAGTGATGATCACAGGCCAGTGGGTGGAAAGTCTTGCGGACCCAGTGGCGGTGGAAGCATCTCAGCCCTGGCTGGAAAACCTACATGACTCCTCTGGCTCCAGGGCTCTGGTTTCATCAGGGATCTCCATGTGACTTGTCAGCAGGAAGACAATATCTGTGTATCTGACCTCCAGTCAGCTATTTATCTCCTTAGCGTCTCCAAATGAGGTCATCGAGCTGCAACCGGATTGACAGCCTAGACTCCACCCCCTTTGCAAGTTGACAGATCATGTAACTCCCGCAGGGTCTTTCAGTTCCCTGGTGCCGTAAGAATATTGATATGTGTGTTTAGGAGGAAATTCGTTTAGATCCAGCTTGTTAGGTTATGTTGGAGCCAGAATTGGGGGAAATATACTGTTGTATAGAAACCTCTCCCTCCCTACAGGTTTTTTAGGAAGGTGGAAATAAGTACAGACAGAGCAAAGGTCTCCATATGCATGTTTCATAAATTAAAAAAGTGGTAAAGTTCCCTTGTCTTATCATATTTTTGCAAGAAGTTCTCAACTTGATAAGTTCTGACGATGACAAATAAACGTGACTAGTTATTCAGAAAAATTAAGGGATTAAAATTAAAATGTTTTCACTGCAAAAGAAAGGAGAATAAAAAAGGAGCAAGATCATAGTAACTCATAAATTTAGAGAGCTCTTCTCTGGGAGAGAGGGAGCACCACATACAAGTGTGCAAAGCCCCAAGCCCTTTCTATCGCTGAACAGTGGGGGTTCAGATGTTGGGGATGGCCAGTATGTCCTGTGTAAACGTGTGTGTTTGTTGGTAGGAGGAGGATCACAGGATCAGCCCCATCCCAGGCACAGGTATGAGGTCAGTGCTGGAAGCTGAGTGTTCCCTTGTCCTGGGATTCCTCCTGTGCCTTTGACCAAGCCAGAGTTTAGGCATAGAGTGGATGTGGTGAGAGAAGCAAGCTGGGGTCCGTGACTTGGTGTCAGCACGTAGCTCACATGGGACATGGGTCAGGCCCTGTCCAGCTACCTAAGCCTCAGGGGCTCTGTGGCGGTCATGTGCTTATGTTAGTTTCATGACTGAGATGTGGAGGTGGAGTCTGGCCTGTTAATATGGAGATAGCCATTGAGTAGCCAATGAGGTCTCTGTGTGGGCATGGCTTTCTCCTGATATGTCTGGGAAATCACGTGATATTTCCCTCGTGGAGATGAGAAGCTATCTCCCCAGATGTTGGGAGTTAGTCTCAGAGATGATGAATCATGGAGAAGACAAGATGGCAGCATCTGAGCAGCTGGACGAGCTGGAGGAGAAGCCACACAGCCTTACCTTGATGGAACCAGATCTCTGAAGATGGAGAAGCCACGTGGAGAGCCCCACCAGCAATGGGTTGCCTCTACCACCACTGGATGCTGTTGATGGACCCTGAGCCCTGGAAGTGAGGAACCATGGGGAGACTCCTGCCAGCGCCGGGATTCTGCACCCACTGACCTGTGACTTCATGAGTTGGAAGGAGATGTTATAGACTATGTTATAGACTAGGTATCGGGCATATGGGCTAATATCGGACTTATGACTTTGAACTGGACTGGGTTGGGATGCGTTCTTAATGTCCTATTCCTCTTGTATATAAACGGAACCCATATATCCATATGCATGTCTATGATTTTGTTTCTCTAGTCTACTCAAACTAACATAGGCTCTGAGAGCCAGACACATGTCCTCCACCCCACCCCACCCCAGCCCTGGTTGTCTGCAAAGGGTCATGGGATGTTAGGCAAAGATGTCCATCCATTGGCTTTGGAAACAGCTTCAGTTCAGCCCAGCAAGGATGTGAGCTACCTCGAAGCTATTGTTGCAGGAAAAGTCACAAACGGTCCCCTACAGGCAGGACAGCTTCTGCAAGGGGAATTGAATGGCACGTGGACGGAGTTTCTTAGTCACTTCCAGCAACATGTCTTCCTTGCCAGGTTTCAGCCTACTTTTTCCCTTGTTTGGAGTTTCGGCTCTCGGCCTGGGTGCCACCCTTACCTGAAGCCTGGTCAGGGGCAGCCCCCAACTCCCTGCACCTCCTACAGATCCGAGAGACCATCTACAGATGCACCGACTGTATCATCAACACCAACATACAAGGGCTCCTCTTTCAGCAACATCTGTAGCAAGGTTTCAACTTTTCAAGTTCAACTGGGGGGAGTATGGTCTGTCATTTGCTTTAATTCTTTATAAGATCCAAACCCAAGATACGATCAGCCCCATCCATAACCCGGCACGGTGGGTCTTTTATACATAAAACTGGGGGTTTCTCCATAACCCGGCACGGTGGGTCTTTTATACATAAAACTGGGGGTTTCTGCCTATGACTCGGGAGGCAGCCTGGCGTGACTACAGTGATGTTGATCCCGCCAGCAAGTTTCTGTGCTGCAGCAGATCTGTTCCTGTGCCTCGTGGTCAGCCCCTGCCCATGAACGTGGTGTGTCCTTAGCTCCTTCGGCACACCGACTGTCCGCACTGCCCGTTCCTAGTGGCTGAGAGAGTAAGAATGCCTGTTCCATTCCTGAACATGAAGTTTAACTTAACAAAGAGTTCCACTGCAGGGCTGAGAAATGTGAGAGTTTTGCCACTGCCTATTTTTGCAGCTGCTAGGAAACCCTGCCTTCCAGAAATGGTCTGACGCTTCCATGTGGCATGTCAGTCATGATTATAGAGCGCATTTCTTTCACAGTCTGCAGAATGTTTTCCCTGAGAAGACTAGCGAGGGAAGTCAATGAAGTATCTTCAAACGCACCCATCAATCCCGGGGCGAGCTGGGTCCTCCCGTATCATCTTCCTCCTCATCTGGCATTTCCACTGTCATCTTTGCTCCTGCCAGAGCCAGACAACACCTTTTCCCCACCCTTCTTGGTCTTCTGTTTTTGTTTGTTTGTTTTGCTTTCGTATCAGGTCCAGGGACATCCTCCATTGTTTCTTGTTCATATTCAATTCTGAATTGGAAGGCCATTGGATAAAATGGCAGATTTCTTGGGAGATGTTAAAGTTCTACATTATCCCCGGGTCCCAAGAAGCCTGCCTTTATAGATTCTTTTAGGGGGTGTTTCTCTTTTTTGTCTCCTGCTACTTGTTAAGGAACCTCTCCATTTCCGGGTTCTGACACCGCACACACCTGATACCCTCTGTGGCTTAGGCGTCACTGCCGAACAGCTTGGTTCTGCCTCTCAGTCTTCTTGCCCAGAAGGTGCATTGAGAGCTGACATGGGTGACAACAGAGAAACCCCTTCCCTCCTCTGCTGCATCCTGAGCTCTTTGAACTTTGCCCTAAATGGTTGATTATTCTTACTCGAGAGGTGAGTTCAGTCAAACCTGAAGGTGACTCAAGGTCAGGGTCTGAGGGTCTCACCCGTCGCTATCCACCCAGTAAATCTGACCTCTTTCATGATTCTGTTCCACATTTTCTCCCATGCTACCCAGGATCTCCTCCTACAATCCTTGTCCGCACTGTTGGCCATGGCAGCCAGGTTGTTCTTTAGGACTGTGAGGACTTGTGTTCATATGGTCCATTGGTCCATTAGACTAATTGCTTCGTCTGTCTTTCATTTTTTCATGCCTCTTCTCTGCTCTTGATGGGGAGTGACTGATCGCTGTGCCTTAAATGGCGGTGCATGAGCTTTTAAGACCCCAGTCACTACTCAACAAAGTAGGAGGTAAAACACTGTGAGTTGTGTTATGCCAACTGACATGGGTGTCTACTGAGACTACAGTCCCCTATGTCCAGTGATTTATTTCCTCAAGGTCTTCAGTTGCAGCAGTTACATATTAACGTGAAGAAAGGGGTGGAGTCTAACCTACCAATCAGGTCATAAACGTTGCCTCTCTGTGGGCATGGCCTTCTTCAGAGGATACTGGGAACTCCTGTCTTTCTCTCTGGAGGCAGACACGCTCCCTCTGCTTCATTTTCCTGCAGACAAGCCATATAGAGCTATGCTGGTACAGCCAGAGTGCTGGAGGTGGGGGAGCCATCTGGAGACCCATGCCAGTGCTGAGATGCTTCTACCACCACTGGATCCATAAGACTTTCCATGCACTGGCCTGTAATCTTCCTGCATTCAGCATCATTGCATGCGCTGTGTGAGTCTGAAGAGGTATTGGACATACAGGTTAATATCATACTTATGGACTTAATCTGAACTGGGATGACATATCTTCTTAACATACAATTACTCTTTATATAAAGCTATTTCTTATACACATACAAGTATTTTTGAATTTGTTTCTCTAGTCAGTTATGTCTAAGAATTTTCAAAACTTTGCCTCCTGTATGCTCCACAACATTTATGGCTACATTTGTACAGGCAAATATACACTTATAGATGCCCCCTGTCGAACCTATGTCTGTCCATGGAGATACTCCCATTCTCCCTCCCACCCATGTTCAGCCCGTGTATCAATCCAAGCACCTGCTCATAGATCACCGTCCTTGCAGGATGGTGCAGATAGCACGGTTTGCCTCTGTCGCCTTTAATTCTTGCAGAACTCCCATCTTCTCCCACTGCCTCCATTGTTTTACATCTTGCAAGACGGTGACTACGATACAACCTAATCTTGTAGATTCTACTTTGCCTCATGGACATCACAGAGGTTAGGATTTATGACACATCGGACAATTGCATCAGCTCATAAACTAGAGAATTATGTCATACTGAGAAATCATAGCAGAGCTAAGTGGACACATCTTTTGGGGAAGACCACAATCTAATAATTCATGGCACCACCCATTTGCCAACTGGCACTCATCTGCTCACTCATCGTTCTGTCTTATCCAGTTCCTTTCCTTGCCATTTACAGCGTCAGATTTCTCACTCGCTCATGACTCACCTCCAAAGATTGTTCTCTAGTTTCTGGACCCAACCTTCACAGCCAAAATCCCCACTCTGCCTTCCCCGGCTGATAAATTCAAACCTAAAATTTAAACTTAGCAGGGATATGGGCCTCTGCACTGTTCTCAGTGAAGGCCCTAGAATTCCTGTGTTGGAAGAAGAGGGTGGAGGAGAGAAGGGTGGTCACCCACCCTTCAAGTTCTTCTCCAGCCTAGCCCATGGTGGCAGGGTGCTCTGCAGTCACCAACCAACCAACCAATAGTCACTGCATATCAGATGCTGTTCCAGATGCTGGGGACATAGCAGGGAACAAAGCAGACACGGGGAGGGGGGAGTTGTAGTTAGTGCAGGAGGTTGATAAGAAGCAAGACGAGTGGAAGGTTAGGGTAAAGAAGGGGTTATGAAGGAGAAGAAATCCAGGAAGAGGTGTGGGATTCTAGGTTGGCTCACAAAATGTTTACTGGAGAAGTCACCTCATGAGCATTGGTTTGGAAGAGGTGAGAAAGGAGAAGGGGAAGTGGTTTAACAGAGGCTGCGAGGTGAGAAGCATGGGGGCTGAGGTGAGAGGGGTCTCCAGAAAGCTTGAGACCACGCAACACTTTGGCTTTGTTTCCAGAGGAGGTGAGACCAGAAGAGACTCCACCTGAGCTGCCTGGGTTTCCAAAGGGAGAGGCCAGGAGAGATTTCTGAAGAAAGACATAAGCACAGAACTTGAGTCTCCTCTATGAGACTTGAGTCTCTCTCCAGATCCTCTTGGTGTCTGGAAGCTCTAATTGTAAGTCCTGCCATCTGGTTCCCAGAAGGTGTCTTCCCTCTTGGATAGTGATGTCCACAGACAGTCAACAACTGTCCAGCTGGTGGACAGGTCCCCAGCTCTCAGCCTGGGACATGGCACACACAAGAGCCCGGGCGAATGCTCACATAGACAAGGAAGAATGAGGAACAAATGATATAAGCAAGAGACTGAATGAATGAGAACAGAGGGAAGTCTTTGTTTTACCTCTTCCTTCTCTCCTCCCCAGCCCTTTGGGGCCCCCTGTCCACCAGTAACAATGAACAAACGCCCCCTGAGGCCTCATCTAAGCTGAAGCTTTGACCGTGACTTTTTCACCCCTCGGGAGGGAATCTGCCCCTGCCAGCCACCTCCCCTGGTGATGAAAATTCAAACACTGCACCAATATAGTAAGGCTGAGTTTCCAGAGGCAGCACGTGGAAGGACACTGGTACTAAATTTAAGCAAACTCCTGGCTCAGTCTTTAGGACAGCTGGGATTTCGATCAGCTGCACGAAACAGCTATGAGACCTCCCTGAGTGGTCAAAGCCAAGAGGGAATTCTTTTTCTCTGGTAAGACGAAGGCCGTTTGAACTTCCCAAGAAGGTCAACAAGATCCCAGGGTCCTTGAAGGCTCACAACTTTGCCACCCTCAGCCCACAGCTTTCAAACTGATCGTGTGGAGGAGTTTGCCACATTCCTGGGGATTATGCCTGAGACCGATGAAAGAAAAAAGGCAAAATGCACACACACCAGCACCGCCTGTCCTTTTTCGTCTTAAGATAGTGAATTCCTGTCCAGGAGACTTCTGCTTCCATGCCACCGGTCATCTAACACCCACTGTAGGAGAGGCTGAAGCTGTCATCTTTCAGTCACCGTCCCCTTGCTGCCTCTATACTGCAGGAGGGTAAAGGAGAGAGCATAAGGGGGGGTCAGGGCAGAAGAGTTAACTGAAGGGAAATCTCGGGTGATTCAAAGACGGTGTGGAGGTGTTTCAAGCACAAACAGGGTATCACACACATACACACACACACACACACACACACACACACACGCTCTGTGGTAGCTGGGTTTTGTGTCAACTGGGCCAGGTTTCTCAGTCATTTGGCGGTAATCCCCCATGATGGGATCTAACGCAACATCATCAACTCCATGCTGGGACCTAACCTAACATCATCAACTCTGTGAGCAGCCAGTCGCTTTGATGGCATGCAGCCCCTTTGATTAGGCCACAGCCTCGATGCAATTGGAAGAAAGACTCCTCGGGGTGTAGTCTGCTCCTCCTGAAGCAGACTCCGTGGGCAGGCTTCACTTGGGCTGGATCTGCCTCTTGCATCTGGTTCATCGACCTCCTACCATCTTGCTTGCTGAGCCCAGGAGCCATCAGAACACTGCCGATCTGGAGTTCATTTGACTCTTACCACCACCACTCTAGGTCTTCCTACTTCATCTTCCTGACTTCTGGTTCATCAGCATCCAGAGCTACCGAAGTCATGAGAAATCTCCAGCTTACCACCTGAACCATGGGTTTGAACTAGATGGGACTGTCCTGCTTCCACAACTGTATAAGCCATTGCTTGACATACATCTCTTTCTAGAGATTCTCTTTCATAGCAGTGTCACTGGTTTTGCTTCTCTAGAGAACCATGTGATGCATACACATACTCTCACTCATTAATACACATATGTTCAGCTGTCTCTTCAGGGCACCTGAGTGATGCAGATGGGAGGTAAGGCTTAGAAAGACAATCATATTTGCTTTCAATGAGGATCTCAGATCCTAGAGGCCAAACTGGATGCCAAGGTGGGCTGAGACTCTTGGCCCGGTCACCCTCCTCATGTTGCCTGTTCTTCAGAAATGAGCTGGTGGCAGCAGGTTTCTTCAGTGCAGAGTCTGTTGGGCTCCCGGGATAGGCTGGAGAAGTCTTCTCTAGAAGGCTCCCAGGGAAGGCCTACTCCCATTCTCACTGTCCAGAGAGGACCAAACAGCCCAGGGGATCCTGGAAAGACACATCGATCACCCACCTAGTTCAGTTACTTACTGTGAGCCTTTAAACTACTTCTCAACCATCTGAATCTCAGTTGCTCCTCTGACATGGGGAGTGACCCTGTAGAAACAAATACATCTTACATCTCTATGTAAGAAAGAGCTTTATATCAAAAAGTAATTGTATCTCAGGAAAGCATCCTGTGCTCCATATCAAATCCTTAAGTCTGATACTAGTTCCTAAGTCTAATTCAAACCCATAAATCTCTCTTCAGACTCATGAAGCTATATGCAATGATGCTGGAAGGTCGGGCCTGGTGGGTACACAGTCTTTTGGATCCATTGGCAATGGATGCATCACCAAGGCCCACACAGTTCTCATCATGACTCCTCAACAGGAGGAAGACAGAGAGGGGGGAGGTTCCCAGGAACCTACTTATGAGAAGGTCCCGCCCACAGGGAGGTACCATTGGCTGTAACCTGACTGACAGGCTAGACTCCACCTCTACATGTTTATATCTTCAAGTTGACACAAAATTATCTTACTACCATAGACTCTGACCTCATGGAGTCATGAAATCACTTTCTCATGGGGCAGTGAGGATAGGCAACTCCAGAAAGGGGCCCCAGAGGGATCTCAGGGTGTTAACAGGTCTGGTTGGGGGATTGGAGCCCATTGCCAGCCTCTGTGTTGATATCTAATAAGTGGTCCGCACTGTGGGGTGTTGAACCGCTCAGTGCCCTAGCTCCAGCTTGTGGGTAAGAAACCTGAGGCAAACAGCTCTTCACTCTCGCTGGCTGGTTGACAGCACCTACAGCAGTGGTTCTCAACCTTCCTAATGTTGCGAACCTTTCATACAGATCCTCATATTGTAGTGACACCCCCCCAATCATAAAATTATCTTTGATGCTACTTCATAACTGTCATTTTGCTACTGCTCTGAATCGATTGACCCCAAAGGGGTCGCCACCCACAGGTTGAGAACCGCTGTTCTAGAGCAAAAGACGTGGAGCCGGCAAACTATCAACTCAGGCCATTTGCACACTGGAGTGAATGGGATTCGGGAAGCAGAGCAGGCCTAGAACAGACGCAGGTCATCCTCCAGGGGCCCAGGCTTCTCCCCTCAAGCCTTTTCAGGATGATTTCCATGACTCAGCAGAGAGGAAATTGTCCCCTTCATGGGCCCACCCTGAGGTCTCCCGCAGCTTCGTGCTCAGAGTGCTGTGTGAAACATGTCTGCACTGGGACTACTTCAAGTCTTGTTGCTGGGTGTATGACTGACTCAAAGCCAACTTTCTCCCAGTAGAGCCCACTCACAGCTCCCTGCCTCCTGCCCTGGTCCCCTGCCCCCTGGCCGATCCCTCTGGTGTAGCCACACTGGCCTTCTGCCAGTGAAGGACTCCCCAGACATGAGTGAGCCGCCTGGGCCGACCAAGACCGCTGGAGGTGGGGCTGCCAGACCAGGCAGGCAGTGGTCCCGTTCTTGCCTGGGGTGGAGTGAGTCCCAGCTGTTCCAGAGTCAGAGAGATCCCACTTTAACTCAGTAGATCCTCAGGCCTGGCACTCTCTGCTTTGTGACTCTTCTGCGATGGGACGAGCAGAGAGGTCCTTGCTCAGGACACTGCCTTGGTTATTTGCTTTAGGTGGGACTGGGACCCTTTCATCATGCAGAAGGTGCTCAGGCTGCGCTTGACTTCTGGAGTCAGGCTGGTAAGACATGGGTACTGTGAGAGCAAAGCAAAGAACCCTGGGTCCACTCTCTGGGGGCAGACAGGCTAGGAGGGCACTTAGTAGGGTTGTGTTGGCTCTGGAAGGGTGTTATTCACCTTGTAGGCTGGGCTATTCAGAAATATTCCTATCCTTTGCTTCCCTTCTGTCCTTCCCCTGCCGGCCGTGGGGACTGCCTTAGGGGATATGACAGCCGTAAACTTCCTCAGCCCCAATCAAGGCATTGCACATCTCCGAGTCTCGGTTTCCCCATGTGGTCAAGGAGGACGGGTCAGGAGTTTCTGAGTCCCTCTGGGCTGTTCTTGTAAGGCAGGGTCACTCCACCCTGGGATGGGAGAGGGGCCTAGGTGGTGTGGAAAGGAGGCTTGCCCAAAATAGCCAGGAATGGCAGGATGATGGAAGCAGTGCGGGGCTGGGTGGCAGGAGCCCGTAATTGATTGCTCTGCGGCAGACATGAATAAAACATCACCCCCTCTCTGTCTGGGGTTCATTTTTTGTTAAGGGGGACAGACCCGTCTATGAGGGAGAGACCCTCCATCTTCATTCTCTCCACCACCCCTGACTTGGATCCCCAGTATCCAGAGGGCACACAGAGACTCTCTGTGAGATAACCCACTCTGTTCTTCCCAAAGCCAGAACCCTCACTGTCTGAACGCCCATCGAGCCCTCATCCCCTTGACCACTCTGCCGCCTCCTTCCCTAGAGGCCTCAGCAAGCCCTCCACCAGACTGTTGGAGCTATCTCAGAAGATTTTCCCTGTCAGAGCATAGGTGGGATATTTTCATGCCAATCCATACCCCATGTCAATGTAAATGCTGCCTGATCAATTGACAGGATCTCTGCCCATCAGAAACACCCACTCCCTGCTCTAAAAATTAGAAACCAAAGTCCATCTTCTCCATCAGACTCATGAATACCACACATCAAAGGGAGCACTTCGAATTAGTTGCACAGAATTAGTTGCACAGTGCCTCGGCTATTGGGAGTTTGCCAGCAGCCATCCAGGACACAATAGTGGGTCTCTAGTCCCTTGATGCAATGTAGAAAAAGGAGAGTGCCGAACAGGAAAAATATAAGGCATGTGTGACTAATTGCCTTCATGAAAACTGTCTCCTTTGTCATGAGACCAAACCCATTGCTGAACATTTTGATCAAAGATTTTATAGAAAAATATCTAGCTCAAAATGGGGGAAATATAGAATGGAATATGAAACTCTCATGGACTCCAGATTTTCTGGAGCCATGGAGATTGGATAATTTTTCCAAAATACTGTCCTGAGATCATCTTTAAACTTTAAGTCAAAACTATCCCCCGAAGTCTTCATAAAACTGAACCATAGTTAGCTGAGTCCTGGTGGCATAGTGGTTGTATGCAAGACTGCGGCCCACAGGGTTGACAGTTCAAATCCAGCAGCAGCTGTCTAGGAGCACGGCTGGGCTTCCTACTCCCAGCAGGGCAGTGATGCCAAAGCAAAAGAAGAAGAAGAAGAAAACTGAACAATAGTGTCACAGCTGGTTTAAAAAAAAAAAAAGCAGGTCTGCCTTGAGCATTATTCTTTTCTTTTTCTTTTTTTTTTTTGGGGGGGGGGCGGGGGGAGGCATCACTGCCTCTGGTGGTCATGGGAGCTACCCTGTGCCGCTCCTGAGAGCCACCGCTGGATTTGAACCACCAAGCCCGCGGGCTGCAGTCCCGCACTCAACCACTTACTCCACCGGGGCTCAGCCCAAGCATTACTCTTTTCTAACATCAATGTTTAGGGGATCAAATTGTCCAAGCTACTCAAAAGGTTAGGTACGAAGCTTAGAAGACATCGAGCTGATGCTAATGAGGAGAAGAACATCTCAGAAAAGGAGGGTGAAAATGTTTGCACAACTCAAAGAATGAAATTAGTGTCATAGAGTTATACATGCAGACACTTAAATTGGTGTATGATTCATTTGTCTCTACTGTGTGTATTTTCTGAACAACAGCAACAAAATGAAATAAAGCGTTGCTTTTTTTAAAAGAACAGAAAGAAAATTTCATACACATGCTGCCGGTTTAGAAATCTTTACAAATCCCCACACAAGAAATCCGGTGGTTGCCTCTGGGGGAGGCTGGAGTCTAGTATGGGAGGACCCTGTACCCTGAACCGCCTCCCCCACCCTGTGAATTCAGGATACTGTGTATACCTTAGTCATTGAAACATCAGTGTACGCATACGCCCTCAAAGCCTCAACCCGGGAGCTTCGTAAGGTGTCCCAAACCCTGTGGAAATCATGACACACCAAAGATGTAGGCTCAGGGATGCTCAGTGGTAGCACCGTTTTAACAACTGCTGTTATATGTTATCTGTTCTTTAACTCAGAGTGACTCCTTGCTACCTAGCAAAAGTGCCTTGTAGCTTAAATTCTGAGCATCCCAAGGCTCTGGATGACAGTGAAAGCCCGAAATCCATTTGTAGAGTTGACCCCCATGACGCCATGGATTAAGTACTCCCTTGAACTCCTTTGGACCATTGATCAGGGATGTGTAGGATGTCTTGTCCTCAGAGTGCATTGGAAAGTGGATGATGATGGATGTAGCTATGTTAAAATGTCACATCTTCCCTTTTCACCCATGTTTAACTAGCTCTAGTTTTAATGCGTTTCTGCTTTCTTTGGGGTTGACCCTCGTCTGTGTTTTAGTTTGTTGGTGCTGGGGCTTTTGGTTTTGGTTTTTGGTGCGAGTCTCCCCATATGAAATCCAGAGTAGGCAAATTTCTAGCATAACTAGATTAATAGCTCCTTAAGGGCATGACGGGCAAGTTAGCAGGGAAATGGAAAGCTAATAATAAGGGGTAGACTAAAGAAGAAATAATCTAAAATTGATTGTGGTGATAATCATACAACTCTTTTCCATGTATGTAAACCATAGAATTCTATGGTGCACAGACGCTAAGTCAATAAAACAGAAACAACAAGCAAACAAAAACTACCTCATAGAGTGTTCTGGGAGTAGTGGAGTGCTGGTGGGTTCAAACTGGCAACCTTTGGGCGAGCAGCCATGTGCCTCAGTGGTCGAGCACCAGAGCTCTTTGTTTTCGTGGCTGACTGGTGGAAATGACGAAACGCCCAGGAGTAAGGGGTTGGATGAATAAACCAGAACCACAGCCCCACAGAGGTCACGACTGTCCGTGGAGAACAGCTATTTGCAGAAGAAGGTTTTCCCCAGGAGTGACTAAGAGAGAAAAGCAGTGAGTGAATGTTACGGAAAGAAACATGGTTCTAAACGCCTCAAAAATTGTGGGAAGGGAAAGAGCGCAAATGTTCACGAAAGTTATCCTTGGATCAGGGTCTTCAGTCTCTGCGTTTTGCCTTCTCTAAGCTTTTGGGAACTAGATTGCTGGTGAAATAGAGGGATTAGTGGAATAAAGGGCATATTCATTGTCCCTCTAACCTGCTGGGACCACACAGCACCCCGGAGTTTGCCTTGTCATGACACAGAATCAGCAGTGCGTACCTATCCCAGTTTGCATGTCTGTGCACATGAGTCTTCACATGTAAGTTTGAGTATGTGCCTATGCCTGTGTGTACCAGTATTATGGTTCTGTGTACGTATCTAGATGTATGTATGTGTGTATGTATGGACAGGTACCTATTTCTGTGTCCTCACTGTTGACGCCTCTAGGGCATGCCTTATCATCAGGCTGCCACCAACACAGTCTTGGCAGGGAAGAAAACTGACCCCTGTCCACCATCAGCCCACACTCAGACCTGCTATCTTAGAATTGACCATTCAGCTCACAGGAGCTGCCACTCTCTGTGCTCAGAATCAAAAGGATCCCCCAGGGAGACTTACATACGACCCTCACAGCCACCCCCATCCAGACATGCTGTTTGTGAGGAAGGAGGATAGAGCTCTCCGGGAACTTAGAAAAGGCCAGTAGCCCCAGCAGTGCTCTATGAGCATCGAGATGATAGCATCAAGGTGTTGAGGGGGTTGATAAATGATTAAAACAATTGAGTGCACAATTGACGGTTGACATATAAAACCTCCACCTGACTCACAATTTAAAAAAAAATATTTTTAAATGGTAATGACAGTGGGTCTTGGGTCTACCACACACTTTTGCAACCGTGAGGGAAAAAAATGTGGTTTTCCCACTTGTAGAAGGGACTCTTTATATACCATTTTATGACAGAGTTCTGAGCCTCTGGGAGAAGAGGAGGGATTAAGAACCTGGGAAGGGTTGAAAGGCAGAGGACAGCTGAGGGTCAAGTGCTGTGTGACTGCAGGCAAGTGGATCAGCCTCTCTGGGCCTTGGGTTGTGGGATTCCATCAGCTCATAGGCCCTTTTGCAGGTACGGGAGCTGCTTCTATAAGAAGAGCCAACCGGGAAACAAGTCCCTGCTCAGGCCCGCCTTGGCAAGTCACAGAATAGATCTCTCTGAACCCCACCCCAACTCTTGGCCCCAACGAACAGGCTTGATTGAAGAAACAAGCCAGGCCCCGAGGGCTGGGAGTGTTCCTGGTTTGTGTAAGCAAGAATGAGAAGGGGTCCCAGATCTGGGTCCAGGCCCCAAACCCATGGAGAAGGGAGTCTCAGGAGAAAGCAGGTGCCCCCCATGGCACTCCTCTCTGCCTCCAGGAACAGATAGGAACATGTACCTGAGGGAGGTTGGCATATCAGAGGGGGTCCTCCCATTCCCTTTGCCCCAGATGGATCTGCATACAATCCTGAGCAGATGCCCAAGGGGGCATCTGTTGGGGCTGTGGGAAAGAAAGCACCTGTCTTCCTAGGCAAAGCCTCCATAACTGTACATTTGACCTTGTTTGGGAAAACACAAGTTTTCCTTGCAGGTCCTATCAGTTAAGTACAGATCATTCTGCAGTAAGGTGGGTCCTAGTCCCTTCTGACACCCACAGGGGAGGACAAACATCATAAGAAGATACAGGCAGCAAAGGAAGGCCAAGGAATGCTATGGACCATCAGAAGGTGGGACACATCCTCCCTCAGGACCTCGGGAGGAATGGACATGACCAACACCCTTTGGTAGGATCTTAACCTCCAGAAATATAGACCAGAATGTCTCTTCTCTAAGCCCCCAGCTTGATGAACCAGCCACCATAGGAAAATACGGTAGGAGAGAATGCTGCCTGTGTACTTGTGTGGGCAGTATAATGAACACAGATGTAGTGCACAAGAGCTAGGACTAACTACCTACCATGTTCGGATTTCATTACCACCACCCATCCCCTATGGCTGCAGCAAGCAGCTTCTCCTCCCCGGGCCTCCCTGTATCTCTTCAGCAGCAGATAGTGCCCATCAGAGTGCTCAACCCATGGGTTAGTAGATGTTACTCCCTACGATTATCAAGCTCTGTCAATTCAGGAAGGAATCAGATAGTATTTCTCCTCAGGAACCTCATAATTTGGCCACAGAAAGAGGTTCAGGGTCAGATGGTTGTAATTATGCCATCAGGACATACATCTCCAGTGAATCACCAGGAATTAGCCGCAAGAAGCTGTGGGCATGAAAACATCCAGTAAAGAGATAGAATGATCAGATTCCTGGCAGGGGGTGAGGGGGGACAGTTCACTTGAGCATGCCCGCTCAGCAGAGCTGTCTGGTACAGCTGGAGCCACAAAATAGGTGTGGTTCTGCTGGAGGTCCAAGTGGGGAGAGAAACATGTTTCCTTCCACCTTCACACTCCACCCAGTGCTGTCTATTGCCAAATCCTCAAGACACCTGAGGGAAGGATGCTGGGAAAGGAGATAGAGGACAGGGATTGGGGCAGGGAGGCTACAACTTAGCTCTTAACAAGGGTGGCAATCCCACTGTCTGTCAGAGCCTCTACCGGAGGTCATTTCTTAGAGTTTGAGAGTTTATATCTGTCGAGCGATGACTGAATGAAGGTTGGAAGGGGAAAGGAAGGTAGAAGAAAAGAAGAAAGGGTACGTTGTTGTTCGTGCCATTGAGTCCACTCTGATTCTTAGGGACCCTGCGTACAACAGAAGAAACACCACTGGGCCCTGCACCACCCTCACCATGGTTCTCAGATGTGAGCCCAGGGTTGCAGCCACTGGACCAGTCCATCTTCTCAAGGGTCTTCCTCCTTTTCTCTGCTCCTCTCCTTTACCAAGCACGATGTCCTTTTCCAGGTACTGTTCTCTCCCGCTAACATATTCAAAGCATATTGGGGGTGAAGTCTCGCCATCCTGAGATGTAAGGAGCATTCTGGCTGTACTTCTTCCAAGACACATTTGTTTGTTCTTTCGGCAGCTCACAGTAATGTTCCATATTCTTCACCAGCACCAGGCTTCAATTGCATTAATTCTTTTTCCGTCTTCCTCATTTATTCCATGCCCAACTCTCACAGACCTAGGAGAAGGCTGGGCATATTATGGCGTAGATCACAAGCAACTCAGTCCTCAAAGTAACAGCCTGGCTAGTCGACACGTTAAGGGGGTCTTTTGCAGCAGATTGACCCAATGCAGTGCATCGTTTGCTCTTTGGTCTGCTGCCTCCATGAGCATTGATTGTACATCCAAGCAAGACGAAATCCTTGACAACGCCAGTCTTTTCTCTATTTTTGATGATGTGACTTCCTGATACAGTTGTGGACATTTTTGTATTCTTAACATTGAGTTATAATCTATACTGAAGGCTGCACTCCTTGATCTTCATCATCAAGTGCTTCCAGTCCTCCTCGCTTTTAGCAAACAAGGTTCTGTCATCTGAATATGGAAGATTGCTAATAAGCCTCCTTCGAATACAGAAGCCACATTCTTCACTATATAGTTCAGTTTCTCTGATTATTCGCTCAGCATACAGGTTTAATAAGTATGCTGAGAGGATGCACACCATTCTTGATTTTGAACTATGCCATATTTCCTTATTTGGTTCCCACAGCTACCTCTTGATCCATACATAGGTTATACATGAGCACAGTAAAACATTCTGGAATTCCAATTGTTTTTAAGGCTATTCATCATTTTTTTATGGTCCACACATCCAATGCATTGGCATGTCAATAAAACACAAGTAGACATATTTCCAATTTTCTCTGCTTTGAGCCAAGATCCCTGACATCAGCAGTGATATCCTTTGTTTCACATTCTCTTCTGAATCTGACCTGAACCTCTAGCAGTGTCCAATCAATGTGCTTCTGCAACCATTGCTTCATGATCATCAGCAAAATATTACTTGCATGTGATATCAATGATATCGTTCTATCGTTTGTGCATTCTGTTGGGTCATCGCTCTCTGAAATGGGTATAAATATTGGTCTCTTCCAGTCTGTTGACCAAAGAGCTATCTTCCCAGTCCTTCCAGTGCTTCATCAGCTTGTTGAAACATTTCTATGGTTAGTTCGTCAAGTCCTGAAGCTTTGTATTTGGCCAGTTCTTTCAGTGCAGTTTAAATTTCTTCCTTCCATATCAGAGGTTCTTGCTCACATGCTATCTCCTGAAATGGTGCAATGTCAACTAGCTCTGCTTGGTACAGTGATTATGTGTATTCTATCCATATTCTGATCTCCTTTTGATGTTTCCTGCATCATTCAATATTTTGCCCATAGAAACCTTCAATATTGCAAGGTTGAAGTTCTGTTTCTTGAGTTCTTTCAGTTTTAGATTTGAAGAGTGCATGCTTCCTTTTTTTCTCCCCATTGATATGATTTTAATTCACAGGATCTTTGGTAAAATCTCTGAATTTTTGCCTCATCTATGGGCAGGAAATAAATTGCCCAGGGAGTTCCTAGCTTGGTCCCAGCACAAGCCATGTCTTCGTGCTTGCTTAAGCCACAGAAAGTCTGAAACAGATGGTATGGTGAGACTCGTCATCAGGTCCCAGCAGCACAGGGCGGAGTTGGGCTGATTGACAGCATTAAACTAATTCTGGGTCTTGAGGCAGAAACCACTGTGCTTAGGATAGACTGGTCTCTCTTCAGCTTGGGCATGCCTTCCAGCCTGTGTAAAACAAGACATAAGGCTAGCCAGTGGGCACTTCTAGGATTGTCCCAGTCCAGCATGATGGACTCTTATACAAAAATACTTTTCTTGAAACTCCTTCAGACAGAATTTATGGTCAAAACCGTTTGATTCCTTGGGTGAGAAATACCTCCATTCTTTACTTTGCACGAGAAAGAAATTCATGCCTAAGCCAGGTTTGTGATCCTAGTGAGTTTTTAGAAAGATAGAGGAAGTTTCAGGTTTTACAGTTAACTGAACATGGGACTGCACCCCCACACACGTGGTGGCAGGAGGTCCAAGAGAGAGAGATCACAGCATGGCAGAGCAGAAAGTGGAGAAGCAGCCAGAAAAAGAGGGTGGTCTCCCAGTTCTGGCCTTTTGGGGCCTTGCAGCGGGGAGGCATGGTTGACAATACTGGTTGACCCCATTGGCTGAAGTAAGCCCATGTGGATTGGCTTGGGTCTCCCCAGGTTACAAGCTCAGGGGCCTGAATTGGTAGGTGCTCGTAAGCCTTTATCGGCTTCCAACTTCCTGTAAAGGACCCCCAGGCATGGTGAGGAACAGCCCCCTGTCTTGCTACCTAACAAAACCATTGATGTGGAACTGCGGTAGGAGTTGTTTAAGTTCTTCTGGCTTCCTCAGGCCAAAGGCAGTTCCTTGCGCTGGAGTTCTTTCTCTCCTGTAGGGATCGGGGTTTAATCTAAAGGCAAAAGAAGGTGAGCTTCTATAGTGACTTCTTGGTCATGTATTTGGAGAGCCTTGCCTGCCAGTTTGAAGTAAGCATGGTCGGTCAGATTCACCGGTGTGGTCTGACTGGCCCGAGTGCTGTAGTTGACCGCATGCTCCGCACCATCCAACCCGTACCTTCAGCTCTCCAGAGTCCTCCTCCTCACGTGTGAACTGACCTGAGAGAACTTGACACCATTGGAGAGCAATTGAGGGGTTCAAAGGACCTTATCCACCCTTCTGACTCCACCATTGAGGAGACTGCTGGACTCATTATTTGTGGCCAACACGTAATCTCCTGTCAACATTCACAGAGCTAGAGTCTAGCCTGTCCTTCGGAGGCATGAAGGAGATAACTAGCTCACTGGAGGCCAGAGACACAAAGACTCTGCTTCTTACTCCTCTGACAAGCCCGATGGAGCTACAATGATGGAGCCAGAGCCCTGGAGCTGGAGAGTCACTGTGGAGACTCACCCAGTGCTGAGATGCTGCCACTGCCACGGATCCACAAGACTTTGCCAACTGGCCTGTGACACGCCTGTATTCGGTGTCATTGCATGTGTTGTATAAGTCTGAAGAGGAATCTATAGACTGGTATCAGGCATAGGGGCTAATCTCAGACTTAGAGACTTGATCTGGACCGGGCTGGGATGTTTTCTTCATCTATAATTGCCCTTTGATATAAAGTTCTCTCCTACACACATATGAGTGTCTCTGGATTTGTTTCTCTAGTCATCCTGGACTGACACAAATGTTGATGGTCAGCTTGTGCTCCTTCCCGTTCAATGTGAGTGGTCCTTTGGCATTCTGGCTGGCCAGCCTTCCAAACACTGTTTCAAAGTAGAGGTGCTTTGGGATGTATCCTTCTAACTCAGAAGGCCAAGCACCACATCTGAGGCTCTCCCCTGCCGGTCCTTGCAGGGTTCTGGTGGTGAAGCTGCCGGAGATGGTGTCCACTCTCAGCTGGTCTAACTACAGAGTGAACCTCTCTACTCTTCCTGCCCCACCGAGGTCACTGATGCCATGGAGAAAACTCTGAGTGCAGCTACTCCCAGCCTAGACAAAGCCCCTGTCCTTTCTTTTGAGTTTTCTAATTCTAGGTCTTTACACATTTCATTATCATGGATTACTTTGTCTTTTCAGGTTGCTCTTTGGGAATTTCTGTTCAGCATTTTGACTTCACCACTTCTCCCATACGTTTAAGCGCCTCAGCTAATGATTAAGAGCTAGTTTCAGAGTCTCTTCTGACATCCGCTTTGGTTTTTCTCTTTCTTTATTGTCATTTTCTTTCTTTATGGATGATGTTCTTGATGTCCTCCCACAGCTTCTCTCATTAATGTTCAATGTACTCCCAGAGTCTTCTCTCATTAGTGTTCAATGCATTCAGCCTCGCCTTGAGATGGTCTCAAGAGTTCAGATGGAATAGAGGCAAGGTTGCATGTTGGCCCTGATGGCCTTGTTTTCATTTTCTTCAGTTTCAACCTGAACTTACCTAGGAGCGATTGATGATCTATTCCACAGTCAGTCCCTACCCTGGTTTTAGCTGCTGCTCTTGAGTCTCTCCTTTGTCTCTTCCCACAGACGTAATCCATTTTATTTCTGGGTATTCCACCGGGAGAAGTCCGTGTGCTTAGCTGCCTATTTTGTTGCTGAAGAAAGGTATTTGCAAGGAAGAAGTCATTGGCTTTTCAAAATTCTGTCACGGGATCTCTGGCTTCCCTCCTATCACCAAGATTCTATTTCACACCTAATGCTACTCTTTGTTTCCAACTTTTGCATTCCAATCACCAGCAATTACAGTCCATCTTGATTGCGTGCTTTATCAACTCCAGAGTGAAGATATTGATAAAATCCTTCAAGTTCTTCATCACCAACTTTGGTTAGTTCATAACTTTAAATAACAGTTACATTGTCTGGACTGCAGTATATCCTGCTGGTATCCTGATGCAATTCTGCCTAATAAGACAGGTGCTTTCTTCCCCACAGTTGCAGCAGATGTCCCCTGGGACCCACTGGTCAGACTGGAATGCAGAGCCATCTGGGGCCATCTCTGAGTGGACTCTTTGTCCTTGTGATAGTTAGGCTTTGTGTCAACGTGGCTGGGTCAGATTCTCCCGGGATGTTCTAATATGATGGAATCTCCACGATGGGGTCTTCTGTAAGCAGCCAAATCGTTGTGAAAAGAATAGGGTGGAGTTCGTAGACTTGATATGATTAAAATGACATTTCGCCAGAGATATTGCCTATTCTCATGTCAGTTGACACTGACATAAGTTGGAGAAGCCAGCTCACATCTCTCCCTAACCTTAACCAATAGTCGGGATTCTGCATCTGGTTCTCCGACCCATAGCGTCTTCGACCTATCAGCAGCCTGCCATGTGGCCAGCCAATATCGATTCATCCACCTTCGTCTCCACCAGGATATGGCCTTCTTGCTCCCTAGTTCCATGGTTCTGGCAGCAGAGGCAGCAAAACTAAAAGACTAGGAGAGAACAGCAGGCTTTCCAGCCCACAGAGTGAAAAACACTGAGTGCCTTGGGAGAGGAGGCTCGCTTGTGGGGTAGGGTATATCCGGGGCTTTTTTCTGTGAAGCTAATCTTTTTAACACACTGAGCGACAGCTGAGTAATTTAAGGCTGAGGTTTACCGGCATGGAGTGGACTTTGGACATTTCTGGGCAGAATTAACGTGTTTTGATAAAATTTCCTGAGAAAGGTAGAGGCCAAGGGGCCAGAGGGAGTCATGCCTGTGGGCTCGGCTTAGACAAGGCTGCCATGACTGAGCTGACAAGCACTGTTGGCTGAGTGTTTCTTATCCTAAATGATACCTTGTTCACCTTCTGAATACAAGGGGCTTCAAACAGTTCCTCAAAAAGCTTCCTTGCCTCTTAATTCGATTTCCCCCAAACTCTTTGAAGGCCCCCGTTGAGCCCCATAATCGTGAGCAGGGTCTACGAGTTCTGTAGGGCCACTGCAAGGGTTTAGCAAGTCCAGCCGAGAAGTAGAGAGAATGTGCTGGGGAGGAGCGGTTTGTGTCAGAACTGGTAAAGAAGGTTACAGGGGGAGACATGGCTGGCCTCTGTCTCAGGAATGAGCCTTGGATTCTTCTTGAGTTTGATTCTCCTCCCCCCTCATGAAGTCAGAGAAGACCGGATGCCATCTCCACAGCATTTTTACACAAGTCAAGTGTAAAGCGTTTCCATGTCAGAGCCTTTGTGCCTGCTGCTTGCCCGGCCTGGAGTGCTCTTCTTCAAGGCACCTCATGGTTCGGTAAATCAATTTCTTTAGGTGTCTGCTAAGCTTAAAACAATCCATCCCAGATATGGAAAGGGGTACCTCACGACCAATTAGAAGTGACAGGAACAGAGCACAGCCTTTCCTCAAGGGCCCCTGTATTGAGAATCCTGTTGAGGGAGGCGGCACACAGAGAAAGAATGATAACACCGGCGATGATAGGAGATGGTGAGAAGCAACAGTTGGATCAGGAGACTGGCAGGAGTTTGGCAGGGGGTGGTGGACCTCCCTGGCCCACAGAGCAAGAGATTGGGGCAGTTTAGGTAAAGTTAACTAGTGGAGAAGGGTGCCTCTGGGTACTCACTGACAGAGAGAGAGGAAGGAAGGGAGGGAGGAAGGAAGGAAAAAAGGAAGGAAGGAAGGACTTTTGTAACACTTTTGTAACACTTGCCCACGCTGGACAAAGGGTGGGCTGAGGAGCAGAGGACTAAAAAGAAGCTGCCCCAAACAAAGAACAAATCCTAGCCATTCCTGAATTTGGATTTTAACCTGTGATTTCTCTCATAAGCCTTGAAACTACGTGTGTAGCCTGTGAAATCTGCATGGCCATTGCATGAACTATGAAGCCAGCGGAGTAGAGAGTGCCGTGGGAGGGGCAGTTGGTGTGTCACAACTGATTAGAAAGGTTGGAGGTGGAAGTACATGTCTTTGCAGGTAATGACTCTCCTGAGCCAATCCCACCACCACCCCACTAGGTTAGAGTAGGTCAGGTGCCTCCCCCAGGCCTTTTTGATACCTCCCACTGCAGAGCAGGTGGGAACCTTTGAAAGGCTCCAGTCTCCAGCAGTCACTCACTGAAAGTTACCTTGGCAAGGTCAGGTCAGTGAATAAGCTCTTTATTTGTTTCATAGACATAGCTGCTCAGAAAGAAATGGGAGGGACCATCAGGATGTGAAGCGAGGGTCCCCCAGGAAGGAAAAATAAATGCCACTGTCCCTATTCATGCCCAGAACCTCAAACTGGCTGGAAGGTTTGAATCAGACTTCAGTCTGAGTGACTGCCACTTGGTGGGTTTCTGTGTTAATATATTCTGTATATTCTTAATCTTCAAACTGACATCAGATTAGGTGACTGCTACAGTTTCTTACCCATTTCCTGGGTGTATTAGTCCAGGTAGACTAGAGAAACAAATTCATAAACACACATATGTATATAAAGGAAAGATTTAGATACAAGAACAGTTGAACATTGAGAAAAACATCCCAGCTCAGTCCAGATCAAGTCCATAAGTCTAATATTAGCCTATTATGTCCGACAGCAATCTATAAAGTCCTCTTCAGACTCACGAAACACATGCAATGATGCTGGATGCAGAAAGATCGCAGACCAGTGGGTGCAAAGTCAGTGGTGGTGGAAGCGTCTCAGTGCTGGCAGGGGTCTCCACGTGGCTTCTCTAGGTCCAGGTTTCTGGCCACATCAGGGTAGGTCCATGTAGCCTCTCCTCAGAGATGTCTCACAGGAAGTCAGCCTGGTCAGTCGTATCCAAGAGAGTGTTGTCAGTAGAAAGTCTCTAAGGAAATGAACCATGTGAGAGAGGGTCTACTGCCTCCAAGAAGGAATACCCACATTTCCCAGAATTCTCAGAGGAAAGGGTCACGCCCATAGAGGTCTCATCGGTTATCTCCAGAGTGACAGGTTAGACTCCACCCCTATATTCTTAATCCTCAAATTGGTACCAGATTAGGTGACTGCTACAGTTTCTTACCCGTTTCCTGGCTATGTTAGTCTGGGTAGACTAGAGAAACAAATGCATAGACATGCATAGGGATATAAGTAAGGGAAAGGGTTATATACAAGGGGGGTGGGGGGCTGAGCCCCAGTGGCGTAGTGGTTGTGTGTGGGAGTACGGCCCACTGGGTTGGCAGTTCAAATCCAGCAGCAGCTCTCCAGGAGCAAGGCTGGGCCTTCTACTCCCACCAGAGGGCAGTGATGCTCCCCTCCCCCCAAAAAGGAGGAATGGAACACTGAGAAAGCAACCCAAGCCAGTCCAGTCTAAAGTCATAAGTCCGATATTAGCCCTTTCGATACCAGTCTATAATGTCACCTTCCGGCTCATGAAGCACGTGCAGTGGAAGCATCCCAGTGCTGTCAGGGGTCCCCTCATGGCTCCTCGCTTCCAGGGTTCAGGGTCCATCAACAGCATCCAGAAGTTATAGAAGCAACTCCGCACTGGCAGGGATCTCCACGTGGCTTCTCCAGCTTCAGAGGTCTGGTTCCATCAGGGTAAGACCGTGTGGCTCCTCCTCTGACTCCTCCAGTTCCTCGGATGCTGCCATCTTGTCAGTAGTTCGTCGTCTCAGAGACTGGCTCTCAGAGACTGAGAGTCAAGTCTCTCTTCTCCCATTGGGAAATACCGCGAGACTTCCCAGAATTCTCAGGAGAAAGCCATGCCCACACAAAGGCCTCATTGGCTGTCTCCAGATTAACAGGCTAGACTCCACCTCTACATCCCCATTATGAAATTGACATCACAAATACATGACCGCCACACTGGGCATTTCTGATAGCTCGGGCAGACTCAAGGTGAACCAGGTAGCATCCAGAAGTGGTGCCTTTCTTTGCAGGGGGCGGGGGGGGGGGGCGGGGATGTGATGACCTCTCCCAAAGAGACATCCTGTGAAAACTGTGTTATAGCATCGACGTCACTGAGCAGCCAAAGGAGGGGCCAACTCTCCCGGCCATGGCTTTCGTGGGACATTTTTCACTGCGCACAGAAAATTCATGTGAGGCTGACATGTCATGTCCACTGTGCTTTGTTTATGCATAGTTTCCTGCCCCAGCTCCCAGGAAAGACAATTTCTTGAAATTGGTTCCTGCATAGGAAAGTCACCCACAGGATATTTTCTTTCCTTTTTGACTAAGACCAGTTTCCCCCACTATCCAAAAGTAGGGATGGAATTGGTTGTAAGCCAAAATGATAGACAGGAAAGAAGCCGTGGCCAGTCCTTTCTATGTGAAAATGTTTTGAGTGTTCCCAGATTGTAATCGGCTGAGTTTTCTGGAGAAGCTGAATAAGCACACTCATCTATGGAGAATAAAGAACTTTATCACAAGAAAACAACCCAGCCCCAACCAGCTCAAGTCCACAGGCCAGATGCCAGCTAGGGACCCTCAGACTCACCCAGCTGCTGGCCAGTCAAGCAAGCAGGTGCAGTGGGAAGCCGGAAGATCCCAGACCAGTCGGAGCCCAGTCAGATGGATGCACAGCTGCAGAAACACGGCCAGGTGCTGACAGTTCCCCTAGTCAAGAAGTCACGTGTAAAGTGACCAGATGTCCCACCTTTGGAGGGACAGTCCTGATTTTTAACAATTTTTCCCACATCCTGCAGAATTTTTTTTAAAATCCCAATTTTGGGAAAGAATGTACAACAAGCTAGAAAACAGCAGGAGAATGGGAAGGGAACATACCCCCTCTCCCCCCACCTGCCCCGGTCAATGGTGTCCCATTTTACCAATCCGGCCACTTTACACATGGACCCCTGATCCCAGACGTGCGACACAGGACCCAGTCAAGCAGGAAGTCGAAGGCAAGAGATGGGGAAGTTGTCCACCACCTCTCCTGTGAAAGGGCACCCCCCCCCCCAGAGTCATCATTAGGTTGCAACCTACTTTCACAAGGTGCAAGTTCACATAAAGTCTATCCATCCCACAGACCCCCAAAATAACCTACCAGCGCTACCAAATAGCACCTAAAACCTAAATAACACTACCATATGGTGTTCGTGGACTGTTTAAAGCTGCTAGGCTGCTCAGCATCGTTCTCAGCGGGGAGCTTGGCCAACCCACTCTGGAGGCTCAAGGTGCACGCTGCCTCCGCAGCCACTCACTACAGAGCAAAGACTAAAGGCTCGTTTCCCCTTTGTCCATATTCTCATAAAAGCAAATGTTCTCTTTGACTTTCTTGATGTTAGTGAAAACAGGGACGACCAGCCCTGATTTTACTACGCTTTGCTTTCTTGTGCTGCACAACCACGACACTTTATTATTTTACAGATGGAAAGTTGAAGGCCACCGAGAGTTGAATCAGTCTTTTGCCACCATTTCCCCAACAGCATGTGCTCACTTCATGTCACGTTTTGGAAATGTTCACACTATTCCGCATTTCCTCTTAACATGATTGCACAGTTATGAGACTGCAAGATAGTGTGAGCATAACTCTTGGATGGCCCAAGACGACAAATCTTTTGTGAGTTTCATTTTCTTACGGCATTCATTTTATTGCAGTCGTGGTATGACTATAGCGTCATAGGTCTTTCACAAAAGTGAAGTGGTGTGAAGTCATTTGGAATTGCTGTCCAAGTTGCTCCAAGAGTCAATATTCTCTTTTTTTTCACAGAGCCAACATTCTCTTCCACTGTAGCCCAGTTATTCTGCTTCCAGTGCTCTGGCTTTTCTATCCTCTTACCTTCTCATCTCTGCTTTAAGATCACTGCTGACTTTGGGGCGTATAGGTTGGTTTTTTTATTTTGTATTCAAAGATGTGTTGGGACCTTTCTCGTCCTTGTACACAAAATATATTTTGAAAACTCAGATAACTATTTTGATTTTATCTACTTGTTTAAGGGAGACTCTATGTAGATTTTCTTAGTCACAAAGAATGTATAAATCCCCCCCATCCTTATATCATAAGGTGTACATTGAAAGCCTGGGAAACGACTTTGACTTCAGGTCTTGTGTTAGGCTGCTGTGTCCAGAGAGATGAACAGTGACACTCATCTACGTGCCAAAAAAGACCTTGATGTGAAGATGCAACTTGACGATGAGAAGGGTAGTCAAGTCAGCTGGGCAGGTCACAGAGTGGTCATAATGAAAATTGTCAATGTCTCAGCCAGCAAGAAAAACAAACCTTTAAAATATCAAGGACAAAGGAGGGAGGAGAGTGGGGGGGGGACTATGAGGAGCCAATACCAAGGGCTTAAGTAGAAAGAAAATGTTTTGAGAAGGATGATGGCAACAAAGGTACAAATGAGCTTTGCGTACAATGGGTGGATGGATGGATTGTGACAAGAGTTGTATGAGCCCCCAATAAAATGATTGAAAAGTATACCAGGGACTATGATCCAGCAATTCTACCCCATACCCAAAAGCACAGGTACACCCACATTCATTGAAGCACTGTTCACACTAACCAAAGGTGAAGCCAACCGAAATACTTTCTGTGGATGAATGGAGAAACAAAATGTGGTCTAGACATCCATACCATGGAGTTTATTCAGCCAAGAAGAGAAGTGATGTTCTGGTATCTTCTATGATGTCAATGAACCTGGAAAACATTGTGCTAAGTGAGAAAAGCCAGACACAAAAGGACAAATGTGGTACAAACTCATGCATATGACTATGAACTATCTAAAACGGGAAAGTCCATGGATACAGAAAATGCATCTGTAGAATATTCTTTAGGGGTGATGAAAATATTTAAAAAGTAGAGGCGGTCTTTTGTGTGTGTGTGTGTGTGTGTGTGTGTGTGTGTCATCACTGCTCTGGTGGGAGTAGGAAACCCAGCCATGTTCCTGGAGAGCTGCTGGTAGAGGCAGTCTTTACACAACATTGTGAATGCACAAAATAACTGAATGATAAAATAGCTAGGTTATATGAATATTATCTGATGTGACTTTTATCTCTACAAAAAGAAAAATAGAAAGCACACCAAGGACACAGCAGGACCAAGGTGGGAATGCCAGCCAACAGAAAAAGGGTCTGGTCCCCTTGGTTCGAATCCTTGCTGGGCCATCTACTGGCATGTGGCGTTGGCAAATCACTTTCCTTCTCTGAACCTCCCTTTGTCCATTTACAAAATGAGGATAAGAACAATATGTGCGCCCCCCCCAAAAAAAAACAGGCTGAAGTCTACCATAACTGTCCCTGAAAAGATAAATCTTTACAAATAATCAGGAGCGCAAAGAATGCTCTGAGAAGCATTTCAGATATGAAAATAAAAGCTGTAAGCATGTCCACTCTGGCACAAGTATCACATACATGCTCTCCCACTTCCAGGCCCAGAACTATCCCCACAAAGGACACAGCTGCCACGGGGAGACCAAGAGCCAGACAGGACGGGCAGAGAGACCCTGGGCTTTCCCAGAACCACAGCTGTGACTTTGTGAGCTGCCCTGGAGCCAAGAGCTAAGCTGGAACAGGAGACATGTTCTGGTCATTCGAGTGACCCAGTTCTCCTTCCTGGGCCTCCTGCCTCACCTGGGCAGGAGTGGAGGTCAGTCATCGACTTACTGCACCTGGAACCTTGCCTGGGGTGGAGAATAGGCATGAAGGATAGTCCAGAGCGGGTGAAGCACCCTGACGGGTATTGGAATCCCAACTCCACAGTTTCTACTATGAGACAAGAAGTCTCCTCAGTCCACTGAGCCCTAGTGGCCTCTGTCATGCTGTCCGAGCTCAGTCTGCCCACCTGTAAATCAGAGGTGTTACCAGCAGCTCCCTTGCAGATGGTGGTGAGGATGGAATGAGCCAACCCAGACATGAGACCAGCATCTGTTCTCTGGGAGGGTGAGGGCTTTACAGGTGTGCACAGCGGGCAGATTTACTTCCTACCAAAAAGCTGTCTTCAGGTAAGGGAAGCAGGGCTTCTGAGCGGAGCCAGCTGGAAAGGGGGCTGGGGCTCACGAACACAGGCTCGTGGCCTCTGTGCTCAGCTGGGGGACCTTCCCCCAGGGAAGACTGTCTGGCAAGATTGTGAGGCAAGAAAGTGGCTTAGGTGAGAGGACAGAAAGGGAAACCGCCATCGCGTGCACGCGCGCGAACACACACACACACACACGCACTCACAGAGCGCACGCGGGGTAGACACGCACACGCACACGCACACACACACTCACACACTCTGGAAGAGCCACCCAGGTGGGGGCGGGGACCCAGCTCGGCCCTGGAATACGGGCAGATTCGGCCCTGCCAGCCACACTTTATAAATTTTGCATCATCGTGCCTATGAATAGCTCCCTCTGCAGCAAGACAGACAGATCAAAGGGAGGAGAAGCGCTGGCGGTGGCAGGGGAGGGGGAGGGAGTGGATGTGCTTGAATCCCGCGCTGGACAGCGGGGCCAAAGCCCTGCTGCAGGAAGGGAAGGGCCTCCCACTTTCCAGGCGAGTGAGACTGAGGTCCGACAGAGAATAGACCCACGAGAGGAAGGAGCCATTCCACAGCCAAGGAGCGAGGCTGCACGGGGACACTGATCCGCAGCACGCCCCCCCCAGTTCCCCCCCTCCTCCCACCGACGGCTGGGACCTTAGGAAGACCACCCTTCCAGAGAAGTCCACGAGTTCAAGTCCAACTCCACCCTGCCTAGCCATGCGCTCTTGTGCGAGGTACACAACCTCCCTGTCCCTGGGGACCCTCGTCAGTAAATCATTACACAATGCCCCCCCCCCATAGTGTCCGTCAAGGGGTCAAGGGGCAGCCCCTGACCAGCATGCCCAGTGAGCTCCGCCGTGGTCTGGAACCTTTGGCCAAATCCCTGTGCCCCCAACTTGGTGTCCCAGATCCAGAATGGGAGCCACCATTGTCTACCCCAGTAGTTCTCAACCTGTGGGTCTCCACCCCTTTGGGGGGGTCCAACAACCCTTTCACAGCGGTCACCTAAGACCATCAGAAAATGCCTATGTCCAATGGTCTTAGGAACCAAGACACAGCTTCTCTGTCCGTCTCCAGGCAGGTCTGCACACATGCAGCTATGCCCACTAATGAGAACCCAGCGTGGAGACTGTTACCCATGCAATACCATGCTTCAAGACAAAATTCCCTTTGTCATTAGAAATAAATATTTCACAATATATAATTATGCGTTGTTTTTGTGATTAATCACTACACTTCAATTATGCTCAATTTGTTGTTGTTGTGGCCTCACTGCCCTGGTGGGAGCAGGAACCCAGCCTTGCTCCTGGAGAGCTGCTGTTGGATTTGAAGCGTCGACCCTGTGGGCCGCAGTTCCACACACAACCACTGCGCCACCAGGGCTCAGTCAATTATGCTCAATCTGTAACAATGAAAATACATCCTACATCTCAGATATTTACATTACAGACAGTTATGAAGTAGCAACAAAAGCCAGGTTATGGTTGGGGGGAGGGGGGGGTCACCACAACCTGTATGAAAGGGAAGGTTGAGAACCACTGGTCTACCCTAAATCTGGCAAGGTCTGGAAGAAAGCATGGGACATTTTTGGTGGAACTCAGCACACTGGGCTGGCCTGTGTCCCTCAGCAGGGCTGCTGCTGACTGTTGATCTGTGAGACAGGGAGGGGGTCCTCATCGTGAAGAGAGAAGCGGCTGAACGCAGCCCTGGTTATAGCCCACGCCATGGTCAGGCCAGTGGCTAGCGTGAGGGGGTGTTCAAATGTCTGCAGGCTCAACTGGCCAAAAGTCAGGCTCCTTCTGTCCAGCAGGCTGTGTCTGGTGGAGGTTCCACAAGGCTCTGTGAGGACATCTGTCTACCTACCACTGCATTTTGATTCAGGGCATCTCAGACCTCTTCTTAACACCCATAATTCACAAGAGGTGGTGGAAGAATACCAGGGACCACACTGAGCAGTGGCAGAGCTGAATTACCAGGCCCAGAGTAAGCACTATGTGCTGGGAGCACATACTGTGTGCTGGAAACTGTTTCGGATGCTTTGTATGCTAACACCACTTCCTTTCCCCTACCTCCCCTTCTCCCATGTCACACACCTCCCCCCCCCCCAACTGTTGATCTCACTGTTTTCTCTTCCAGATTGTTTATCCAGGTATGCTCCCTTCTTGGGTGGGTGTGGGGGGTGGTTTTAAACCACGCTGCTTCCCCACCATGTGACTTCAGAAATGTCCTCTGTCTCAGTTTGCTCCAGCAAGGGGACAGCGTGACACATGCTATTGTCATTCGTCCAGTCCCATCTGTGTCTCGATAGCTCCCTGCAGGGACATCGTTCTCTGAGCATCGTGGGTCAGTGTGGCGTCCAGTCCAGCTCTTTCTATTCCTTCCTCCCGGCCTGCCTCCCTGTGGGTATGGCATGCTGGTCCCTCTCCCCAACCTACTCTCCACCACACCGACATCCAGGGAGGGGGGCCAGTTCGGCTGTGGTTGGGGTCAGCCCTGTAGCTCTCTCTTTTCATGCATCCTTTCATGTGGCCACGCTGTCCTCATGGTTTGGTCCCCTGCACTATCATGATCCCAATTCTCCCTTATTCGTTCAGCTAGACCAGAGGATGTACACTGGTGCAGACAGGAACCGGAAACACGGGGAATCCAGGACAGATGACCCCCTCTAGAACCAGTGGTGAGAGAGAGCAAAGGTGGAGTTGAAAGGGGGAATTGATGCCAAGGATCTAAACTTAACTTCCTCTCTGGAGGACGGACAACAGAAAAGTGGATGAAGGGAGACGTCGGACAGTGTAAGATATGACAAAATAATTTATAAATTATCAAGGGTTCATGAGGGAGGGGGAAGCGGGAGGGGGGAAAAATAAGGAACTGATACCAAGGGCTCAAGTAGAAAACAAATGTCTTGAGAATGATGATGGCAACAAATGTACAAATGTGCTTGACACGATGGATGGATGGATTGTGATAAGCATTGTACAAGCCCCCAATAAAACGATGTTTAAAAATGCTTTATATGGATCAATGTATTGAATTCAAAAGTCAACTCAAAGAGCAGGAGCTGTGCACTCATTCTCCAGATGGAGAAACTGAGGCGGGCGTGGTTCGGAATTAGTCCGGGATGTGTTAATCTCCCATCCACACTGGCACCAGGCACTTGGGGTCCCAAGTCTTTTTCTGGATGTAGGAGCTCTGTGTAATGGAGCAGGAGGCGACTGCACACGCCATGTCCCCAATGTACAATTAAGGGTACTGAGATGCCAACAGACAGAAACCAAGTGATAGAATACAATGAGCTCACCCTCTCCGCTTAGAAGTCTCCATTTCCCGGGCAGGAAGGATCCAGGGTGACAGATGCAAGATCTGGAGTCTACTTCAAACCTCTCTCTTGGCTCAGGAGATAAGCCTTTAAGGCAGTGGTTCTCAACCGTCCTAATGCCATGGCCCTTTCCTACTGTTCCTCATGTGGTGGTGACCCCCCAGCCATAAAAGTATTTTCATTGCACTTCATCACTGTTAGGAATGGCCATGTAAACATCTGATGTGCAGGATGTATCTTCATTGCGACAAATTGAACATGATAAAGCATTCTGATTCATCACAAAACAGCATATAATTACATATTGTAAAAAAATAGTGATGTGTTTTTCAATGGTCTTGGGCAACTCCTGTAAAGGATTGCCACCCACCAGGTGAGAACCGTTGCTCTAAACTTTTCCGTGAGGTTTCTGGATTGAGTTTACCTCTATTCTTGATTCACGCACCGAAAGAATTCACGCCACAGAAGCATTTTTGTAACCCAAGTGAGTTTTCATGGAAGACAGGGAAGTCTCAGATATGGCAGTCTGGAAAACATACACGCTCTTTCTGGAAAGCTTGCCAAGCTGAGTGGAAGCCCCTGGGGTTCGCAAATGGGTGCGGAAAGCAACGTGGAAAGAAACAGGCATGGGGGTGGGGGAGGCGTAAAGGCCACCCGTTCAGAGCTGGGGAATCCATGGAGGCCGAGAAGCCAGGAGCCTGGGGCCCCTGCATAGGCACAGAGAGAAATCAGGGGCCACCCAAGTGCGAGACAGACACCACCACCCTCCGTCTGCACCTGAACAGCGGCGGAGTAACAAAAAGGCCCCTTAGCCTTCCCACAGCCAGGGTATCTAACAACTCTTCCCGGAGAGGCGTGGTTGAAAGTGTTTGCTCCTCTTATGGGCTGTGTTTCACTGTGCCTGGGTAATGTCATAATGCGAGGTGGAGATCAGTTTTTAGGTTTTACTTGTGCTAGGGTGGGGTGGGGTATCCTAGTCTGTGCGTGCTCAGTTTGGGTCTTTCCCATGGGTGTCCAATTCATGTGCCTGTTCTCTTTCCCACCCCTGTATTATGTGGTTCTTCGCAGTCATTGGAGAGGCAGCCTCCCTTGTTCCTAATCCAGCGACCTAATATTTCCATTTTGTCACTTGTATAACGAGTGTGGAATAAAGTACATACAGCTCTTAACACAGTGCCTAGCTAGCATTCAGTAAGTGCTCAGGAAGCGGTAGTTGGTAGTGCAATTATCGTTGCTGCTGCAGCAAAGGGAGGACTTAAAATGCCCTTTCTGGGTCCTCAGACAGGATGATGGTGGGTTTTCAGCAGCCAGGGACCCAAAGGGACCCTGAATGCCCCTTATAGATGGTAGATTCAGAGCCTTGAAGTTGAGATGCCCCACTCTCCTGCTGGAGGGTCTAGAAAACAGACCCCAAACTGCAAGTATATCTAGCGTCTGGATGAGGTCAGGCATGAAAGACAGCTTCCCCCTCTTCTCCCCATAGGCTTCTTGTCACAGCATCTTCTTACTTTACTCTGACTAGGTCCCAAGGGATGCTGAGGAAGCAAAGTTTCCAACCCGAACCTAACCCCAGGCTGAATACAGCTCTGCTGGCTCCTCAGACCCTATTCCCTACCGTGGCCAGCCCCAGGCCCTCGAGCCTGGAGCATTTCCAGCAGATCAGTAGAGACTCGTCTCAGAGGCCCGTGGCTGGGGTCTGGATCCCTGGTCTGCCACATCCCAGCTGTGTGAGCCTGGGTAAGTTGAATCACTCTGTGCCTGAATTCCCTATCTATAGCCTAGCCAATGCTACCAGCATCCATGTGGGAGGTGGGTGTGCAGACACGCTGGCCCGGTGCCCACCAGCCTGGCTCATGAGGTCAGCCAACTCTGTGGGCCATAGAGCCGGATATCTCTGCCGCCGAGTCAGCCCAGTCGGTGACCTTGAGCAGGCCACTTTACTTTTCTGTGGGTCGATTTCCTCATTTGCAAGCCGGGTTAAGGAAGTTGTGGTAAGAACGCAAGGAGATAAACCAAGGACCAACGAACCCAGTTGCTGTCGATTGGACTGGCTCACGTGGACCCGACATGTGCCAGAGCAGAACTGTGTGCGCAGAGTTTTCAATGGCTGTGACTTCCAGCAGCAGCTTGCCAGGCCTTTCTTCCGAGGCACCTCTGGATGAACCCCAACCTCGAACTTGTTTTTGTAAGCAGGCCCGTATGGAGCTCTTTGTGCCAGAGCCTCTAGTAATGTGGTTGCTGTTATCGTTGCTGCCATCGTGCACGGTGCAGGAAACAGCACAAACCCATCCATGACCTCCTACGTGCACAGTCGCAGCCTGGGTAGCTTTGAGCATTGTGGCTCTTGTCAGAGTCTCTCCTGGCAAGAGAAACAGGCCTTGCCTTAGACTGGCACAGAACAGATGAGGGCATGCCTCCTTCGTTCCTTCTCCATCACAACAGTTCTATGACCTCACAAATCCAGGAGGAAAGAGCACTGGCTAGTTGCACAGAGGGATCAACAGCAGAGCAAAGTGGGAGATGGCTGTTTTGGGGAGCTCCAACTGGTCGTCCTGTTCCCCACAGTCCTGTCTCCACTCAAAGTTCACGGATCACACATACCTAGGCACCTGTGTAGGGGGTAGGGAGGTAGTTGAGGAACTTCCCACCAGCTGGCAATAAGTGAGATGCGCTTGGATTCCAAACCCCAAACTACCCTGGGCCATGTGACTCTTCTGTGACACAGATTTGTCCCCCACAGCAATAGAACACCAATGGTCTATAAAGCCCTTGATAGTTTATTCTCACATTCCACTTCCATGACCTCATTTCTGTGTTAGATCTATTGACTTTCAGAACCTGAGAAGTCCTTCCGGGACAGCCCACTGTCTGACTGTGGCTGACTCCTCTTCTTCAGAGCAGAAACCAAACAAGATTTCTCTTTGTTTGTGGTCCTAGCAGAAGACCTGGCATGTGTTGGGGCAGGGGGAGCGGGGGATGGAGAAAATGAAAATATTTGTTGACTCAATGTATAAAATTGATCTTCACCATGTGTAGGATGCAAATGTGGCCATAAATTCCATGCAACAAATCCCAGGAGAAGTAAAATCGATTCCCCCAGGTCTTGAATCATGGAGCTCACATTGCCAATACCATAAAGTTGTGTGCCAATGCTAAGACCAGGTCCCAAAGGGTCTTGCATCTTCTTTCTTGTGCTGAGGTTCCCTCGGCTGTCATGCAGACTGGACTGGAATAGTCTGCTGAAGGGCAAAGTACAGATTGGTTCAGGGGTCCCAGACAGTGAAGAAGAACAGCAGAGTCCAGCTCAAATTTCCAGCCCAGAGAAGTATGAGCTTTTGCTTTAGACCCTCCACTTTGGGAGTTATTTGTCCTGATGAAAATACTATCAGCTATTATAATATGCCTCCACTTTCTAGTTTTAAGGTCAAAATTCAATATCTCATCTCCATCTATGCTGAGACAGCACACCCACTTCTTCATCAAGAGGAATCAAGGGTTGCAGCATAAGAAAACACAAGTGGCCCTGGGCAGTATGTCGACACGTTGGGTTGTTGCATCGTTGATCATGATGTAACTTTGCAAAAGCCCTCCAAAGAATCAAGTACTTAGAGAGAAAAAAGAAGTATACAAAGAAAACTATAAAATGCTATGGCAAGAAACTACAACTGACCTGCATAAATGGAAAGACATTCCAGGGTCATGGTCTAGGTGACTTCACATTGTGAAAATGTTAAAATTGTGAGACTGCTCTGCTGAGGCTTACTGGTGGAGTAGGATGCCTCCAGGCACTTATCAGCAGAGTTAAAGAACATTGTAATGGTTGCCTGATCAGGGAAGGGGGCCAACTGGCCCAAGAGGCCCAAGAAGCTAAGGGGTGGAAGGGCTGGGAGGTCAGGAAGCCAGGAAGAAGAAGCTGAAGAAACCAGGAAGCAGTGATACCTTAGTCTCCAAGGGTGGGGCCATAACTTTGGGGGTTTCTGTGGGACCACAGCTTCTTAAGTTTCAAAGAGTCACATCTTCCATGAAATTCTGGAGTATGAAACTGTATTTGTGAGTGCCAAGGAGGTTGGTCCAGATACCCTTTCCAAAGCTAAGGAGGTGGGGCTGCCATGCCCAAGGGGCAAAATCATGGCACCTACTGGAGCCTGGGAGATGGAGTTAGCATTCAGGGTTGGCATAAATAGAATGGGACAACCCAAAACCAAGGGAAGAAGGGTACTGTGAAATAGACCAGAAAGGTGGAGCTGATGCCCAGCAATAAAGGGGCTCCATTCGGAATCCAGAGACCATGCCAATAGGCAGAATCCAGGGCCTAGCCCTAAATGGTCTCAGAGAATAAAATGTATTTTCAAGCCTTGAGAATTAATGTACATTTTCTTGCTGTTTTTTTTTTTTTACTTGCTGAGTTTCTGATGTTTCTTTCTTTCCCTCCGTTTCTCCCATTAGTGATGAAGATGCCTGTTGAAGCACTGTATTTTGGAGACAAATAACCTGCATTCTAGATTCTGACGGTTCTACAGACAAAGAGGAATTTAGTCCCAGAATGAAATTTGACTTAATTGATTTGATACTTTTAGGATGATATGATAGGGTGGGAGTACTTTACATGTGGCAAGGGCACTAATTTGTGGGACCAAATGGTGAGATGTTATGAATTAAATTGTGACTCCCAAAAGTATGTGCCAACTTGGCTAGGCCATGATCCTCTCAGTTTTACAGAATTAGCCTCCATCTTGATATCTCACGTAATTACCCTGTGTTGTCAATTCCAACGTCTATGATACTAATGTCACCACTCATTTGTTGATTTGTCATACTGTGGTGTCTTGCGTGTTGCTGTGATGCTGGAGGTTATGTCACTGGTGCTTCAAATACCATCAGGGTTACCCAGAGTGAACAGAGCCACCAAACCCAAAACAGACTAGTAACAAGGAACAGCGTGTGTATTTCAGACAAATTAGCTACCGAACCCTCATGGACAGCATCAAAATAGTGTCAGTTACTGAAAACCTCTTGAATAGAAGTAGAACATTGTTAGAAAGAGTTCCAGAAGATGAGTCCCTCAGGACAGCAGGCACTCAAAATATGACTGAGGAAGAGTTGTCCTCTCAAAGTAGAGTCGACCATGGTGTGGAGGGAGGAAAGTCTGTGGGAGTAAAAACTTCGGGACCCTCATTTGCTGATGGAGCACACTCGGAAGAGAAGACACCTCTGCAGGCATCAAGTCATCACTGAAACTTGGACTGGATATATCATAGAAAATTGTGAGCTATTAAAAATGAAATGGAATGCATAGACATTAATATCACAGGTTGCTAGTGGAAAATGGACAGGTATTGGCCATTTGGAAGGGCATCACTGCCCTCTGGTGGTCGTGGGAGCTACCCAGCCTTGCTGCTGCTGGATTTGAACCACCAAGCCAGTGGGCTGCAGTCCCGCACTCAACCACGACGCCACTGGGCCTCAACCCAGCTATTGGCCATTTTGAACCACAAGATCATGTGGTTACCATGCTGGGAATGACATAAGAGGAATGGTATTACATTCATCATCCAAAGGACATATCAAGATCTATCTTGAGCTATGTTATATGCTGTTCATCATAGGATAGCTTCTATCCACATACAAGGAATCAAGTCAATGCAGCTATTATTCAAATTTATGCACCAAACAATAAAGTGAGTGATGAGGAATTGAAGAATTTTACCAATAGCCTTGGTATGAAATTAATCAAACATAATCAAACTGGATTGATAATGACTGGCGATTGGGATGTGAAAATTGGAAACAAAGGAAAGAAGAAATGGTAGTTGGAAAAGTAGGGTCATGGTGACTAAAACAAAGCTGGAGGTCACATGGTAGAATTTGGGGCGGTCAACCACTCGTTTACAGCAAATACCTTTTTTTCAACAACACAAAGAATGATGACACATGTGGACTTCTCCAGATAAAATATACAGAAGTCAAATGCACTACATCTGTGGAAAGATGATGGGGAAACTCAATATCTGCAGCTAAAACCAAGCAAGGGGTTGACTGTGAAACAAACCATCAGTTGCTCATATGTAAGCTCAGGTTGAAGAAAATGAAAATAAGTCCTCAAGAGCCACAATACAACCTTGGGCCTCTCCCACATGAATTTAAAGAATATCCACGACTTCAAAAAAAAAAAAAGAAAGAAAGAATATCCAAAAGAGAGAGTTGCCAGGTTGAGCAATCATGACAGAAGAGCCGATAAGCGGTAGTAGGACAGCAAAACCATCATCCATGAAACAAGCAAGAGGTCATTACAAAGAAAGGAAAGATCAAAGCGGATGTCAAAGGCTCTAAAGTTTGTGCTTAATCATAGAGCAGTTAAAGCACATAGAAGAGATGATATCGTCAGGAGCCGGGCAGAAAGGGAAGCTCGAGAAGACAAGGGAAGACATAAGAATGAAATATGCAGACATCCAGAATTAGAAAACCAACACGAAGGATCATTCAGCTTATCTTAAAAGAGCTCAAGAAGGGGGGGGGGAAGTCACGCCTACAGTTACAACATTGAAAGGTTCCATGGGCAAAATATTGATTGATGCGGGGACATCCAAAGAAGGAGTCACTGCACCAAAAAGAGGAGCAGTCTAAGAGCCAGAATCAACGATAGTAAAGGAAGAGGGCCACGCTGCACTGAAGACATTAGTCAAAATCAAGGCTCCAGAAATACCAACGAAAATGGTCCAAGAAACTGGTGAAGCACTGGAAGTACTCTATCATTTATGCCAAGAAATTTGGAAAGTGAACCTACTGGCCAAATGACTGAAAAAGATCCATATTTGTATTCATTCCAAAGAAAGTAGACCTCACGAAATGCTCACATTATAGAACAACATCCTTGATGTCACATGCAAATAAAATTTTGCTGAACATCATCCAATAATAAATTGCATTGGGTAAAGCTGCTCCACAAGTCCTCTTTAAAGTGTTGAAAAGCTGGGGGAACCAATTTCAGGGATCTACATATAACCTCCTCTCTGGGCCACAGACAATAGGGAATTGGATGAAGGGACACATTGGACAGTACACATTATAAAAAGGTAATAACAATTTGTAAATTTTTAAGGGTTCATGGGGGAGGGTGGAGGGTAAGGAAATATGGGAAACTGGTACTGGGGGCCTAAGTGGTGGGAGGATGTTTTAAGAGTGATGATGGCAACAGGTGTGCAAATGTGGCCTGCATACAATTGATGTATTTATGGATCGTGATGGGAATTGTATGAGCCTCCAAAAAAATGATTCTTAGGGGGAAAAAAGGGAGAGGAGGGGAAAGAGGAGCTTATACCAAGACGCTCAAGTGGAAAATATTCGGAAATGAATATGTCAATGTATGTATTAATGTTTGATATAAATGATGTATTGAATGTTATAAGAGCTATAAGAGGCCCCAATAAAATCACTGGGGAAAAAATAAAGTGTTGGAAAGCAAGGAGGTTACTTTGAGGATTGAGATGCACCTGACCCAAGCCAAGCTTTTATCAATTGCCTCATGTGCATGTGAAAGTTGGACATTGAATAAGGAAGATCAAAGAAGATTTAACATGTTGGAATTATGGTGCTGGGGGAAATTTTTGAAAGTATCATGGAGTGTTAAAAGAACAAATGGATCTGTCTTGGAAACAGTATACCCAGAATGCTCCTGAGAGTCAAGGATGCTGAGACTCAGTCTCATGGAGTTTGGACTTGTGGTTAGGAGAGACCAGTCCCTAGAGAAGAGCATCGTGTTTGATAAAGAAGAAGGCCAGAAGTAAAAAGATAAGAAGGCCTTTGACACAATCACTGCAGGAATAGAGTCAAGCATAAGAAGAGTTGTGAGAATGGCGCAGAAACCTGTGGTGGCTTGTTCTGTTGTACATAGGATCAGTGTGAACCAGAACAGACTCAATGGTGCCTAACAACAACAACAGCATGATACTAAGGAGTCAGAGTCAAGGGTATTTAAATCAATGAAGTGGATACCAGCTACAATATTAGGTTGTATCTTGAGTCCATCTCTTTTGACCTATAAAAGTGAGCAGAAAGGAGGAACCTCAGTAGAACCAAGAAAGAAGAGACAGGAGTTGAATGTGTCCTTTGAATGTGTCTTGGGGTCCCTGTCCTAAGAAGGACTCAGGAAAAGAACAAGTCACATAGCTATCTCCAGGGAATAACAGACCCACAGACGTTGAAAGATGTGCACCTTCTACCATGCTTGGTAGAAGAGGGGTTGGTATCAAAACAGGGGGGTATCAAAACAACAACTTCCTTTATAGCCGATGCCCTGAATTTGGACTTGTAGCTTCTTAAACTGTAAGAGGGTAAGTTTCTGTTTGCTAAAGCCATGCACTTGTGCTATCTCTGTGATAGCAGCACTGGGGGTGGGGGTGGGGGTCGGGGACAGAATAAGAATAATAGGGCAAAGTCAGAAAACGCCTGACAAAGCTAAAAATGTGACACTAACTTAAAGGCTTATTTTCAAATAAGCAGCCACCTAGGTGAAGCATCAACTAAGTCCACATGGAAGAAGTCCACAAGCCTGTGTGATCCAAGGATTGTAAGCAATATAATCAAAATCTAAAGTAAGGAATAGTATCAGAGCTTAAATTGTAGACGCTTGGTTTGCAGAAGTCCATGGATGGCAATGGAAGTCCAAAATCCATTTATAAGGTCCACACATGGATTGAGCCTTCAGTGAATCGTCTCTGATTCATAGTTGAAGGATGCAAACGACCCTGTTATTAGACTGAGATCATTATAAAGTCAATTATGACACATGTACTTAGGTTTAAATGTACTAACCTTACCGTTTGAGTTGCCTTGTGACCCACTTTAAAGCTGCTTCAGTTGTTATGAAAAAGAGGAAATACATGTGGACTAAACCCCTAGTGGATCCCCTCTGACCACAAACCAGAGTTGTGAATGGTCTAGATAACATGCAGAACTCTTTGGAACATGGATGGTTGCAGATGCAGTGAGGTTAAAATGTAGCACCCTATCATTTCATCCCTTTTATGATCCATTTAAATTTGTTCTAGTTTTCAATAGCAATGAGTACAAGAATGAAGAAAATGTTCTAAAGCTGACTGCGGTGATGACTGTACAACGCTTCCTCATGTGATTGAACCATTGATTTGTGTGATATGTGAATGATATGACAAAACTATTGGAAAAAATGATACTAAGTAGTATTAAGAATAAGGGACAGTTTTGTTTAAGTCACAGCATACACAATTTAGCAACAACAGTAACAAACCAAAAATCACATGCGTCGTTACATGGGTCGATGTGTATGCTTATATATGTACAGGTAATTCACTTCTGGGTGCACAAAAATAGGTTTTCTTGCAAGTTGATATATATACCTTTTGTGCGTGCTGCATATACTTGAATACCTATATGTAAAATAAAACACATAGTGAACATAATTTTGTATATTTCCTAGACAACCAAATACCTTGCAATGAGATGTTCTTAGGATCAGAGTCTTGTGGGGGACTTAGCCAATTGGTGCAACATAGTTCATAAAGATAATATTCAACCTCTTAGTTTGGTAGCAACTGGTATTAAAAGCTTGTACATGGGACTCTGGTTAAAGAAATCTGCTGAGACACATGAATGAGACAATTTCTCTACAACAAACATTAGAAAAACAACACCAAAGGAAATCCACATGCCTGGTATCTTGGAAAACAAGATAAAAGATAAGGATTTGAAGCCGCTACACCCCAGAGATGTGGGTTTGGGCAGAAGAGGAGCATAAACTGATGGATTTTCTGTGCCTATGAGGCAAGTGAAGAATCAGGGAGTGAGCCTTCTTTCTCAAAGGATGTTCAATGCTTGAAGGAGATCCAGGTGCCCTGTTCACGGGTGAATTGGGGCCATGGAGTATGCACTGAACCTGTGGAGTTAACAACAAGAAGTAGTGTCTATGCAGTCCTGCCACCCTCCTGGCATGCTGATGCTTTTCCAGTGCACAGGCATTCCACCAACACCCCAGCACGCTGATGACCTGCCCAGTGACACCCTGGTGCTCCCACTGCAACGCCTGCCAATGAACACTACCATTGCCTCACCCCAGCCTGCACTGCTGCCTCCACAGCCCTAGACTGGGCTCTTGCTGCTTCAAGCCACACTCCTGCAACCCACAGCCTGCTGCCATGATTCTGAATGATGCTTCTACCCACACCCGTGCTCCCACCTTGGCAGCTCAATGGCCCACATGCCACAGCTGCTTGTGCTCCACAACGCTCTACAATTGAGGAAAGCGTATGCTCATATAGTGCCTGAAAGTTCTGCCAACCACTAGTGCCAAGCCACTTCGGCTTTTTCTGTTCTCTAGGGCTGAGCGAAATGCTCACCCCAAACAACTGAACTTTCTAATTTAAATTTTATTTCCATTCTTCTTCTTCTTCTTCTTCTTCTTCTTCTTCTTCTTCTTCTTCTTCTTCTTCTTCTGTGATTTCTGCTATTGTTTTTGTGCACCATTTGGTGGTGTCAACTACCTCCACATGACCCAGCCATGTACCCACCCCCAACAGATGCATCACCATATCACACAGACTGCAGTCAGCCTTAGTCTACAGAAAGAAAGACGGGGGAAAAGCACAAACAGATGACCAGCATCCAGATACAAAGAAATTCTCTAAAGAAGAAAAGATTGTGTAACTACTAAAAAAAAATCATAAGAATGATAGTATTTTCATGGTGAAGGAAAAGATGGACAGAGCTACAGAAAAACCAGAAACAATAACAAAAAAAAAAACTTTCAGAAGATGAATATTAAGACATATTAAGAGAGAAAATAGAATTGAAGCAATGGGGCGACAAATTAATGAGCTTGAAGACAAATCTCTCTACTCCAATCTATGTGAAAAACAACAACAGAGCAAAAAAATCTGGAGAAAGCTTAAGAATTATGTGGAATATGATCAAGAGGAATGACTTATCTTATCAGTATTCTGGGATAAGAAGTCACAAAAAAAATTCCACAGAGAAAATAGAACAATAAATCCTAGGAGAAAACTTCCCTAATACCATCAAAGTAGAGGAAATAACTATTCAAAAAGCTCAGAGAACCCTAAACAGCATAAACTCCAAAAGAAAAATCAAGCCGTTTTCTCAAACCACAGTGCCATAAAATAAGAGGTCAACTGCGGGAAGAGCAACAAGAACAAAAAGACAAATACCTGGACAGTGAACACCAATGCTGCTGAAAAGCTCATGGGTCATTGATAAGATAAGGAATAAAAATTGTAAATGTCTTGAAACAAAAGAGAGCAGATATATAACACACCCAAACCTTTGGAACACAGAAAGGCAGTACACAGAAGACGTTTTACAACAATAAACATACATATGAAAAAAGAAGAGAGAACCCAAATCAGCACCGTAAACCCATGCCATCAACAACAATAGCAAGCCCAATAAACTAAACCTTCCATCACCCGTAGAGGGGAAAAAATCAGAAAGACTAGAGCAGAAATAAATGAATGAGAAAACAGGAAAGCAACTTTCAAAAATCAAAAGCTTGGTTCTTCGAAAGGATGAACAAAATTGGCAAACCACGAGCAAGTTTAACAAGGGAAAAAGGAGAAAATGCAAATTTCAAGAATAAAAAATGTAAGTGGTGACATCACAGCAGGACCAAATAAAAATTTTCAAGATAACAACATATTACTATGAAAGACTATATTTCAAAAAATTAGTAGTTGAAAATGAATAGGATCACCTATAGATATTGTGCTAAACAGTCATGTAAATGAGATTTAATGGTCAATATTCACCCTAGACCTAAGATGAAAAGGTGAGAGGGAAACAAGGAAGCTAGACAAATGGAAACAGAACAACCAAAACGGAAATAATGAGAATTCTGACACGTTGTGAAAAGTGTAACTAATGTCCCTGAATAATGTTCCTAAAAGCTTTTAATGAGAACCTCATGTGTTTTGTCAAATTTTCCCTAAGTTATAATAAAATCTTTTAAAATAAGAAAACATCATTACAGATGATAATGCCGAGGATGCTGTCTAATTGCTTCTAAATTTTTTTGGGGGGCATCACTGCCCTCTGGTGGTGGAAGTAGGAGGCCCAGCCTTTGCTCCTGTGGAGCTGGAATTGAACCTCCATCCCAGTGGGCCGCAGTCCCAAACACAACCACTATGCCACTGGGGCTCAGCCCGCTTCTTATATTTTGTATTGACCCAGCTGGCAGCTTGACCCCCACCAAAGTAAGGGGACTGCCTGCCTTTACCTCTTCTTGGCTGACTTCCTAGAATTTAGCAACAGCAGTACCACATTCAACTTGCGTTCATCTTCAAGGCCCAGTCAAGTTGGTGCCTCTCTCACTGTCCCCTGATTCCAGGTGAAATCTCTCTCCAAAACTCTAACCCACAGCAGCAGGTACAGCCCTGAAACTAAAGGCCTCTCTCTCTCTCTCTCTCAAGCTGTCCTGCCTCTCCCTCTATTCCTGTGTCCTCGGTGCTCAGTTTCTGATCCACCTCCCCTGCCTATGCACCACCCCCTTATACCTATTCCATGTGGGCCACCTCTCTATAGATACTTGATAAATAGTTGCAGAAGAGCCCTGCCCATCACTAGACTTTCCAACTCAAAGCGATCTGGCCCTGTGGGTTCCTGAGACTGAAAGTCTTAACTGGGGTAGAAGGCCCTGTCTTTCTCCGTCTGCTGACCTCAAGGTTAACAGCTCAATTTGTAACTGCAATGCCACCTGGGCTCCTCTAACGATACTGAAGTAAAGGAAGATTTAACTCGGGTAGTATAAATGACTTTTTATTTCCAGGAAATTGCATTTCCACCGTACTGTGATCCATGCTAGCTGTTCCCAACATAGTCATGCATTCCAATCTCTTGTTGGAATCTAGGGTGGCAAGAAGGCTTTGGAGGTTAAAATAACAGATTTCTGGGCCATACCTCAGCCATCAAACCAGACTCTATGGGAAAGGGGCTCTGGAATTTGTGCTTTAAGAAGACTGATGCCTCTCTATCCATGAATTCTACACACAGAGGGCTGGGAATGGATGGGATGGGATAGGTCCTGGTGCTTGGTCTATAGCCTGTTGTATATAGCAGGACACCCCCTACCCCTAATGAATTTGTTTAATTTTTATAGTGTGTGTAGGGGTACTAGTAGTCTGGAAGACAATTTGACAGTGTCTGCTAGATCAAAGAGCCTTGGTGGCATGGTGAGTTCTGCATTGGGCTGCTCATCACAGGGTCAGCAGTTTGAAACCACCAGCAATTTTGTAGGGGAAAGATGAGGCTTTCTGTCAGGGGACCAGCCCCTAACACATCATCACGCGTCCGGCACAATTGTACAGCTATCACAAGTAAAGAGTATAGTGCAGTCATAGAAAACATGAGAGATAGAGGAGAGAGTAAAATGAAGGAGTCAGACATATTTCACAGTAGCATGCTCACCTCCCGGGTGATCACGATCTCAACGGCCAGGTCCACACACCGCCTGGGCAGGAAGGTGGGGCTGTTGGAGTGCTGGAGTGAGCCAGTGGGAGACAGGGAGCCCGAGAGCTGGCCGGGAGAGCCAGCCAGAGAGATGAAGTTTATTGAAGTTATTTAAGGGTTAAGTCTCCCCACACTAGCAATTATAAGAACTCCAGAGTTATTTTTTCCCACCTTGCCACTGTCAGTCAAGGCTCCATGGTTTTGGCTGGACACTCAGCCATGCCAGTCTCCTCCTTATTCCTCCACTGGGCTCAGCTGCGCCTGACCAGAGGCCTGTTGCAAATGGCATCACTCAGGTCTCTACTATTGGCTCTTGACTTCTCTGTGCCTAGAGAGGTTTCCAAGCGTTGATAGTGATCTACTCATCAATCACAAATGTAGGTTGGGTAGATCACATGGCATTAAAAACATGGATATAAGCCTATCATCAATCTTGTAACTTAATTGATATACAGCACAATCAGATGCAATCTTAGGTGACAATGCGTGTACATGACTGTGCCAAGTGCAGCAAAACTGACAAGTTACTGCCAATTTTTAGACCTTGGTTTTTTTCTCTTAGATGTAAGAAAGGGTATTAAATTGAGTGGAGGAGCTGGACCAAGTAAGAAGACAAAAACTCTCACATGGAATGGGAGATTTTGACACTACAAACCTACATTCAGCTGAAGTCCAGAGCTCACGAACAGTTCTGGAACTTACTCGCAGAGGGAAAGTTCCCAAATATGAGAAAATGTGCTACCTCCTTGACTGCATTATTCAACTCTATTTATTTATGTGAGTCAGCTTTTCCAACATAAAGATCATTCAGTCTGAGAGACAATGAATCACAGACAAGGCGGTGTCTGAGGAGCCAGAGAAGCCACTCGGCTTTGCCCTGATGGAGTCAGACCTCTGAAGCTGGAGAGACCATGTGGAGACCCCTGCCAACGATAAGTTGCTTCTGCCACCACTGGATGCTGTTGATGAACCCTGAGCCCTGAAAGTGAGGAGCCATCGGGAGACCCCTGCCAGTGCCTGGATTCTGCACTCACTGCACCACTGAGTCGGAAGGAGACATTTTAGGCTGGTGTCGGGCATATGAGTTAATATGGGACTTGTGACTTTGAACTGGACTGGGTTGGGATGCTTTTTCAGTGTTCTATTCCTTTCGTATATAAACCATTCCCATATATATGTGTGTGTGTGTGTGTGTGTGTGTATATATAAAGATCATTCAGTCCAAGTACTGTTCCACCATGACTGATGATCATTTGGAAGTGTGCTGAGACTGGCTGTCAGCAGCTACTGTCCTGACTATGCATCCCTGGCTTGTTCCATAGTGCAAGTCAACAGAGTCAACTCAGGTCATGACAAAAAATGAACATAGTTCATTATGTTGTGTTGTGCAATATGGACTCATGTGGTTATGCAAAGTACATAAACATGCTATGTGAAGTCTCAATGCATTTATGAATAAATGCAATAAATAAATATGTTCTGCATTTCAGTAGTTGGCAGATCATTTTGGCTTCCTCATGTTCTAAGTAGCTCGCATGCTGAAAAAGTGTGAGCACCCCTGTCCCAGATCCTCCTGACCCACCATTCCCTCTGACAGTGTGCCTGATGACTTCTTTTGACTCTGTTGTCTGTCCACCTCACACGACTGACTTTCATGAGGGCAAGTCACTCATGCCTGTATCCCCCAGACAGTGCCTGCCTTACAAAAAGATGGAGGAGGGTTGAGGTGGAGATGTGTGTATAAATTGCTGTATAAATGAACTCAATTGCTCAGAACCTTCTGAGAGTTACTAGCAGAAGTGGAACCGACAGGTAAAGATGGACATATGAGGCAGGGATGGGGGTATGGATTCCCCTTGATAATAGCCAACATGAATAGCTAAGCTTTCTGTGTGAGGAAAACAACTCAGTAGCAGCAGCAACTCTAGATGCCATCCCTTCCTGGAGTGAAACATGTATGAGCCCAGGCTCGGAAGCAAGACGGCCTAGACTTAAGTCCTTGCTCTGTAGCATACTAGTTGGTATGAGCTGGGGCATATTACCTGGCCTCTCTTTGTCTAAGTTTCCCCAGCCATAAAGTGATGACAGTGGAATTAGGCACCTCACTGCCTCACTGACCCATCATGCAAAGAGGGATAACACTGGAGGAACAGTGCAGGAAATGTGCCAGATCTGACCCCACCACTCAGGGGTGAAATGCTAGGGTGTGCAACAGAGCAGCAAGGGGAGCAAAGCAATGAAGTCCCTGGGGAATACCAAAAATAGACTGTGGTGTCAAAGTGTGGCACCCTGTCAGACTCGACTGGAAAACGCTCCCAAGGGTCAACAAACAGACCTTTTATTGTCATTGGGTTTTTCTTGTTGTTTTGTTTTGCTCTGCCTTGGTTTTTGTGCATAGTATTGTTGCTACAGGTATATCTAGATAAGTGGGATAGACAATCTGGAGGAGAAAACAACAGGACCAACAGTTCTGGGGGGACATGGGAGAGGGGGAGGCCGGGAAAGGGTAGTATGTGTATGGGGAGGGAGGGTGGGGTGGGGTCACAAACTCAGGAACAAGGGAACAACAAGTGATCTAAAATCCAGGAGGGTGTAGGATGCCTGGTAGGACTTGATCAAGGGCAACGTAATTGAGAGGAAATGATAAAATTATTTATTTTAAAAGGTAGCCACCTCAAGCAGTAACTACAAAGGTTAATAGAGTTACTCTCTAAAGGGCAAAGGATGAAGTTGGGTATGCTAAGCACTATACACTTACCAGTCATTGCCTTTGAGTATTTACTATATTTACTGTGAAAAAAAGAGCCATCATGACTCTGCTTAAGCTCTCAGCTGCTAATCCAAAGGTCAGTAGTTTGAATGCACAAACCACTCAGAAGGAAAAAGAGGTGGAAGTCAACTTCTACAATCGGCTTGATGGCAAAGGATGTGGTTTTGATTTTTACCATGACAGACACTGTGAGCCAATGTAAATGCAAATGAGGAAACCAAGGCTCATCAAAGTAACTGACCCAAATCCTTGTACAACCACAACTGAAAATGGCATGGAGTTTCCAAACAATAAAAATAAAAACTAGAAGTAGAAATACTTCATGATCCAACAACCCCACTTCTGAATATATACCCAACAGACATAAGAGCAGTAACACAAATAGAAACATGCACCTATGTTCGTTGCTGCATTCTCCACAGTAGCAAGAAGATGGAAACAACCAAGTGTCCACCATCAGACTGTGGTGTTTACATGCAATGGGATAGTAAACAGCTGTAAAGAATGGGTCCATGAAACATTGTACAACTTGAGTGAATCAGAAGGCATTTATTCTGAGATAAGAAATGACAAGAGGACAAGTATTTTATTGTGCCACTATTGTTTAAAAAGCAAGGACGGACGTACACAGAGAAAACATTCTTTGATGAATGTCAGGTATGAGAGGTGGAGGGGAAATTTACTTTCTAGTAGTAGACAATTGTTTTTAGTGTATTTTGCCTCACTCAAAACTCATTGCCATCAAGTCCATTCTGGCATATATGAGCATGCACATACATTTATAGGTGATTTTGTAATATATATATATGTGTGTTCTGCTTAAGCATACATGTATATAAAATAAAGCACGTAGCAGGCACAAGTACAGATTTTCTATACAAATTTAGACATTCAAGAGACTGATTTGGGGGGTTAAAAGGCTTAATCTCAGGGATAACTTCATCCACTGATATAGTAGGGTTCACAAAGGTACATGTTAGATGCTCTAGGTGATGAGTAGCATCTGGAGTCTTACACGCTATGGGAAACCATTTACAACACAACCCCTGGTCTTGACTCATCCAGGGCAAGAAAATGAAGGAAATCCAAGACAAACAGCCCACATGAACCAGAGCCTCTTTTAGTGCCTAGCTGCCACTACAGACCATTCTGACCCAAGACACAATAGAAGATCCCAGATAAAATGTAGAACAAAACTCACATTTCTTAAAAAAAAAAAAAAAAAAGCCTAATCTCTTAGACTGACAGAGGCTAGAGGAACCTTCAAGACTAGTGTCTTAAATACCTTTGAATTTGGCACAAAGTCACTCCTGAAGGTCACCTTTCAGCCAAATAGTAGACTAACTTATAAAATAAGCAGCATCACCCATAACTACTGCATCCTCTAAGCATTCACCTCTATGAGACTGAACGGTCAACATTTACTCAGAAGCAAAGAAGAGAAGGCAATCAGTGAAAAGGAAACTAGATCCATGGAGACAGAACAAACAGAATGCAAAGTAAAAGAAGGCAGACGCATTGAGAAACTGTAACCAACGCCACAGAACAATTTGCATTGAAATGCATTTTAGCCACCTGTGTGATCATGAGGTACCAATGGGATCAGGTATCAGACATCAAAACCCCAGAGCAAAAAATTATAATGTGAATGGCGGGTGGAAGGAGTGTGGGGTGGAGGTCCAAAGTCAATCTGCCAGCAATTGGACATCCCCTTACAGAAGGGTCATTGAGAGAAGGGCCAGTCAGGGTGCAGTACAGCACCGATGAAACATAAAGCTTTCCTCTGGTTCTTTAATGGTGCCCCTCCCCACAACTATCATGACACTAATTCTACCTTACTAAATCTGGCTAGACCAGAGTGTGTACATGACTACAGATAAGAGCTGAAAACACAGGAAATACAGGACAGATAAACTCCTCAGGACCAATACTGAGAGTAGCCATCAGGAAGGGAAGGGGAAGGTTGGGGGAAAAGGGGGAAACCGATTACAATGACCTATCCATAACCCCCTCCCAGGGGAATGGACAACAGACAAGTGGGTAAAGAGGGACATCGAACAGTGCAAGACATTAAAAAATACTAGTAAAATTATCAAGTGTTCATGAGGAAGGGAGGGGGGGGGGAAGAATGAGGAGCTGATACCAGACTCAAGGAGAAAGAAAATGCTTTGCAAACGATGATGGCAACATATGTACAAAAGTGTTTGACAAAATGGACGTATGTATAGATTGTGATAAGAGCTATATGAGACCTCAAGAAAATGATTTTCAGGGGGGAGGGATCACTGCCCAGCCTTGCTCCTGGAGAGCTGCTGCTGGATTTGAACCGCCAACCCAGTGGGCCGCAGTCCCACACACAACCACTATGCCACCGGGGCTCAGTTCTAAAATGATTTTTTTAATGCATTTTAAAAACCGTAAGAACTAAATGGGTCCTGGTTGCCTCTGCTGGGCTGGCCATTCTGAAAGGGACCATAATAGCAGGTCCTGGATAGAGTACTAGAAAAATGCGGAACAAAGCTCAAAATCATTTTTTAAAAGATCAAGCTTACTGATTTGATAGAGACTGGTGGAACCCCTAAGACACCCTTACTGCCTAGAGCTAAACTCATTATAGCTCCACAGACAAACCTGTAGGTGAGCCACAGCACTGGGCAGTGCTTTCTCCTTAGGACAGTCAGGCACAGGACAGCAAAGAGGCAGCATTTGCTCGGGCATAAAGCGCAGAAGGCAGGAAGGGATGGGAAAGAAAACCAGATGGACATGATACACACAGGGCGGAAGTGGGAAGAGTGCTGTGACATGGTGGGATTTGCAATCAAAGTCACAAAACAAAATGTGTATAAATTACCTGCCCAACTAACCCACATCACTACAGGATATTAAAGAAAAATCAGAGGCTACTTTTCAAAGCCTAAAATTTTTATCAGTAAAGTCTCTGTCTGAGCATGTGGATGTGTATGGTATATTTGAAAGTTTCCATCTAGAAACTAATTGATTTTGGTCAACTCCTTGCAAATCTTTTGACACCTGGTGAGGCAACAGACCATGCACATTCATTGTAAATTCTTTTTCTAAATATTACATTCTACTTAAATCTACTTCCTATCTTATTTTCCCTTCTTTTTATAACCTTTTATTTGGAAATGATTATTGACACATAAGAAGAGGAAAAAAATAATACAAAGGGGTCCTGAGTACCCATCACACATGTCCCCCTTGGACAACATCTTACATATCTGTAGTATGTGATTCAAATGACAAAAGAGACATCCAGCAGTATTCTTCAGATTTTTATTTATTTTTATGCTTCATTGTATTAATTATCATTTTTTTTAATAATTAGCTTCCAATATATTGGATGTGACTCTTCTCTCCTGCCTCAATTAGCAAATCATAGCTAGTCCTGGTGTTTGTCTAGAATTATAAGTTTATTTTGGAATTCTGTGGATCAACACACTCAAAGTGATTCCCCTGTAAGATGTTGGCCTTGTGGGCTTACATTGTTTCATGTCTTCCTGCCCTAGTAAACCTGTAAGTTGATAGATAGATAGATAGATAGATAGATAGATAGATAGATAGATAGATAGATAGATAGATGATAGATAGATGCCTTTTAAATCGTTAAATGGGAACCTAATTTGCTGTGTAAAGCTGTCACCCAAAACACAATAAAACTGAAAACAGAAAGAAAACCCAGTCCTGACACCAGGGCCCTGGTTGTCCTTTGATTTATTGCTCTGAATCATCAGGCTGAGAGATACTAGGCAGGTGGCGACGCCTCTGGGGCTCAGTTTCCCTGTCCCCATATTGCCCCACACGGCCCCACTCTGACCTGCTCATGAGACCACTTGCAGCGAAAAAGCAGGCCAAGAGCTGCCCTCTCTAGCAGCTCACCAGTCTCAGGGCCAGGTAGTTGCTTTTCCCACCATCCTTGCCCGTTCATCTTCATTGACCACACAGATGCCAGCACCATCCTCTCAGCTCACAGCCAGCCCTTGGTTAAAAATACACTCAAATGATATTTCTATTGATTTTCCTGGAGTTATGTATGTGCTTAGCCTGCCTGACTTCGCAGGCTGGCTCCCAGCCCCAGCTCCAAGGCTGGGCATGCCTACTGTGCTGCCCTGGGGAGCCTGACCTGGGACACAATCCATCTTCCCCTCAGTGGGATGACCTTGCCACATGGAGCCTTACCTCGCTCACCTGTGAAATGGGCTGACACCATATTACCCTGAACGTCGCACCTGATACTGGACTCTTCTAGTCTGACCCTTGGGTCTCTATGGGTCAAAGGCTCGTCGAGAAAGAAATCTGGAAAAGAACAGAAGCTAGTCCACTTTTCACTTCCATGACCACTTGCTGGGTGTTCTTGCGTGGAGGCCCTCTGGTGGAGAGAGTCAAAACTTTTAGCAAAAGCAGGATGCCAGAACCAGAGGGTCTTTGGAGACATTCGGAGAAGCGTCTTGGCTCTCTGCAGCACCCAAGATGGCCAGAGGATCATAAATAGCAGCCCAGCGAACCACAGGTTCCAAAGGTGAATTCTCTCCAGTTTTCCTCTTGGACCAGGAACATAAATTGCTAAGGCTCTAGAAGTCCTCATTAAAACCTAAATATCCTTGTTCCTTACCCACTTCCAGATGTCACCTGGGGCAGATGCCTTTGTGACCTGCAGAGCCACTGCCATCTTTCTTCCCCTTAACAGCACCCTGGTCTCATTTGGCTAGATATCACCTGCCCACCTTCCAGAACTGTGCTGCCCATCATGGGAGTCACTAGCTTCATGCAGCTACTTTAGTGAAAATTAAAATCAATCTAAATTCAGGTCCTCCATCTCACTAGCCACATTTCAAGTGACGGATAGCTGACACACCACTGGCGTTGAGTGGATTACAACGCACAAGGATCCTATGCCACAGGGCAGAACCGCCTCTGTGGGTTTCCATGACTGCAACTCTTTATGTGAGTGGAAAACCTCACCTTCCTCCTGAGAAGCTGCTGGGGGTTTCAAATTGCTGGCCTGGGGTGAACAGCCCAATTCAGAACCACTGTGCCACCAGGGCTCCCATAGGTTATAGAACACTTTCATTATCACGGAAAGTCTTCTTCAACTTTTGCTGGATTTGACTAGATTGCTATATGTTAAACTTACAGATATGCCAGATACTCTTCGCTGTTTCTTATCATGTGTGCAGATAAAAAAATATGTTGTGTGTCAATTTAAAGATTGAAGCCCTTAGAAGATAAAGAAATCTAGGTGACTGTGTGATCTTTATTCTAGGAAGATCTTTCCAAGAACAACAGCAAAGACAGAAGCCACAAAAGAAGAGACTGACATGTTTAATGACAAAACAGTTAAACCATTTGTAATCAAAAGCACCCAGAACAATATTTAAAAGGCAAAGTAGATCCTGCGAAACATTTAGGCAGCATATAAGGCACAGTAAAGGTCTTAGGAATCAGCTGAGAATTACATTTTATTTTGATGTGTATCAGTTTAATTACAGTTTTAGTATTTGAACTCCTCACATTGTGGCTGCCTCTTCATATTCTTTGCCTATTATCTTGTTGGGGGTATATATCTTTCTCTTGCCTGTGGCTTCTGTCTTTGTTGGAATTTTTAAGACAATAAGGTACAGAGTGATCACATAAAAACCTTCACATATTTCCAGCATGACCATCTAAGAAGGCAATTGTGTTAGGCAGGGTTCTCTAGAGAAACAAAACCAGAAAACTTATGATTATATATATCTAAGAGGATAGGTTTATGCAGCAAGAAGGATTATAATAGCTACTTAGTCCACACAGCAGTATAGAGGGCTCAGTTCAACTTACTTTCTTGGAACCGTTAATAGACTAAAAGTCCTTCAACTTATGTGGGCTGTCATGTCCAATGTCAAGGAAACAGACAGCCAAATCTTCCCTCAGGCAAGACAGGCAGAGTCTGCCCGCAAGCAGCAGACAGCAGGTCAGTAGCACAGGAGTTTACCAAAGCAGGCCCAGATGGGATAGCAGACTCAAGCAATACATGGTGACAGGATCCCCCAGCTTCAAGCTCAAGCGTCGTACACACCAGCAGCATGGCAAAGCCGGTCTCAAAGGAGCCTCAAGCTCTAAAGACATGACCCGTGAGTTGGCTTGACCCGCATGTAGTGTAGCACACAGGTTGAGACAGAAGCACAGCACACTGGTCTGATCACCAGGGAGTAAGAGAGAGATGGGTTGCCAGTCATCTTCATTTATCTCAGTTGCCTTCATTTATCTCCAATCAAGCTGCAACCTGACCACACTCCACCTACATGTTCCTATCGCCCTCGTTGGCACAACAAACCTAACTATTTTATATATATTACTGTAGTAATCTTGTTTCTAGGAATTTGGATGAAAAAGAATCAGATAAAATTTATCTGTAGAGATGTACCATCATGTTAATAACCAGGAAGAAATGGAAGTTACCTAAACATTTATTTGGATAGGGACATGCTAGCAATTATGATTGTTTGTTGTTAAATGTCATTGAGCTGACTGTAACTCAACCTGACGTATAACAGAACAGAATGTTGACCAGTCTTGTACTATTTTCATGACTGTTGGTGTTTTAGTCTATTGTTTTTAGTCATTGTGTCAATTCATCACATTAAGCACTTCCCTAATTTTCTCTGATCCTCTGCTTAACATAATGTTTTTCTCCTGATGAAAAAGCGGGTTACATGCCCATAGATCGTGATGTTGTTGTCGCTGTTAGGCACCACTGAGTCATTTCCAACCCAGAGCAAGTCGATTCACAACAGACCAACACCCTACCTGGCCCTGCACCATCGTTACAATTATTCCTATGCTGGAGCTCATTGTCGTAGCCGCTGTGCCAATACATCTTGCTGAGGGCCATCCCCTCTTTCACTGCCCTTCTACTTTACCAAGCATGTTCTTCTTTTCCAGGGACTGCGTCTCCTGACAACATGTCCAGAGTGAGTGAGACGAAGTCTCACCATCCTTGCCTCTAAGGATCACTCTGGATGTGCTTCTTCCAAGACAGATTGGCCTGTTCTTTGAGTAGTCCATGGTACTTTCCATGTTCCTTGTCAGCACCACGATTCAGTCACATCAGTTCTTCTTCGGACTTCCTCATTCAATGCCAAACTTTTACACGCCTACGAAGACAACGAAAATACCAGGCTTGGGTTAGGGGTAGCGTAGTCTTCCAGGTAACATCCCTGCTTTTCACTCTAAAGAGGTCTTGTGCAAAATGATATCGTAGCTTTGAAAACAGTTTAACCATCTCTTCTGAAGTCAAAATATACATTTACCACACAACAATTACATCTAAAATAAAGTTAACCTGTGAATGACCGCACGTAGTTCACAAAGACAATGTTCTAGAGCTTATCTTGTTGAGTAGTAGCTGGGGTCATAAAAGCTCATGAACACCCATCTATGTTCAATTATTGGTCTTTCACTGACCAGAGGAAAGAAGAGTGATAAAAATTAAGACATATGAAAATAATTTGCTCAACAGATCTAGCAAATATCAATCTCCACACTCTGAAACAAGAACTAGATGGTACCCGGCTACCAGTACCAACTGCTCTGGAAAAGATCCCAGTAGATGGTCCTGGATAAAGTGAGAGAAAATGTGGACCCAAATTCAAAATCACAAAAGCAATCAAACTCACTGGTTGCATGGGGATACCATGCAAGACTTTGACCCTTAGTCATCCTTCTAGTCTGGAAATTAACTTAACCTTGCATTAGAATAATCAACCTGTTAGGCTCTAAAGCAGTGTTTCTCAGTCTGTGGGTCACGACTTTTTGGGCATTGAAAGACCTTTTTACAGGGGTTGCCCAATTTATAACAGTAGCAAAATTATGGTTGCAGTGAAAATAATTTTATGGTTTGAGAGTCACCACAGCATGAAGAACTGTATTAAAGGTTTGCGGCATCTGGAAGGTTGAAAACCACTGCAAGTATAGAGATAATTGAATTATTGAAGTATGTGATGTCTGAAATATATGCCAATAAAAGTGTTTGAAAAAGGAAGAAAGAAATAGTTCTGGTCACTAAAAAGAATCTAAAGGACGGCATTTATGCAAGGGCAAAGTTCAGATGGCAAGGAGGGAAGGAAAATGGAAATGGGAAAAACAGAGAGAAAGTGGGATAAATGATGGTATGTTGAGGAAATTGCAATGGATGGATTGAAGCAAAATGTATATTAGCTGTTCCATGTAAAATTATTATCTACAGTAATGAGAAAAAAACTATTATCTGTCTGGTAAACCTTTGCCAAAGCTATAATAGAATATTAGAAACAAAGGGTGAATGCACAAAACTTGCATAAAAATGTTCAGAACAGCTTTATTCACACATTAAAGACCACTGTTGACCAAAATTAGAGACAATACAAAATCCATAAACTTGAAAATTGATAAATACATTGTGATACAGTCATATAAGGGTATGGTACTCAGCAATAAATATGCATTTTTATTAATCTCGAAAGCATGCTAAGTGAACAAATCAAGAAGCAAAAACCTGCACCTAGTATGATTCCATTTATCTGCCATTCTAAAAACATAAAATTATAGCAACAAAGCAAATCAGTATTTGCCAGGGGCAATGAAAATTGATTTCAAAGGACAATAAACACTTGAAAGAGTATGTTTACCTTGGATGGGTTTGCACAGCTGTATGAAGGTAAGTCATAAAGTATAATTACTAAAGTTACAGACTGTACATATACAGATATATTACAAATAAAAGGCAGCTATGCTTCTAAATAGCTACCAGGTCTTTCAATAATACACTTATTCTTAATGTCATTAGAATGCTTTCAACAGCAACACAAAAGGTCCAATCAAAATAGTGGCTTTCGAGGGGATCTGCTGGGCTAAATTCAAGGCAGAGAAGTCATCTCTGAAGTTTATGGTGGATATTGGGGTGGGGATGGGGGATCTTAAGGGGTAATCTTGATATATTTTCTCCGAAAACACAGGGTGATCAAAGGGCTTATAATAAAGAAATTTGAAGAAAATTGAAATCTACATTGATGAGAAGAAGGCCAAGAAAATTGCACCAAGCAAATTTTTTCTATGTCAAAAAACTCCTACTTATTCCTCACATGTAGCAAGGACACTACAAGAATTTCACTGGGACATCTGACTCCTTCCCAAGAACAGAGTGATAAAATTAAAGATACATGGAAATAATTAGTCCAATAAATCTTGCAAACTTTATTCTCCATGACTCTGGAAAATGAATTAGGTGATGCCCTACACAACCAAGGTGCCTCTACCAAAGAGTTGGGGTTTTTTTTTTAAAGAAAAACAACAAAAAATTAACTGCCATAAAATCTCTTTTTGACTCATAACAATCTTACAGGACAGAGGAGAATGGACCAGGTGGGTCTCCAAGACTGTGAATCTTCACAGGAGTATACCCTCATCTTTCTCCCAAAGTGCAGCTGGTGGCTTTAAACTTCTGACCCTGTGGTCAGCAACCCAACACATAACCCACTGCACCACCAGAACTCTTTAAACAGTTCAATTAATAGCAGAATAATAATATATATCATTTAAAATAAGGTAAATTTGTAAGTCAAGAGTCTGAAAGGCTTTTTGACCCATGAACCTACTTTTTCTAACCATGGAAACATCAAAAGAATATGTGGCATATATTGCATCTCTAGCTTGAGCTTCGGTTAAAATGGTGCCTCAATATATTTCCACTTTATTTATCATTAATATAGACACCACAGTTCATTTTACCAGAGTAGAAATGTCTCCTTGGAAATCAAGAGCTAATTTACTTTATAATGTAATTATTTTTGTGTTTTTCAGAGAGAGGATAGAACATCACCTAGATTATAAGAAGACACACCTTGTGTGACATAATTTCCCATCTAATTTGTTATATTGTTTAATCTACACAGGTTAAACCAATTTCAGCAACAAAGGCTAATCTGTTGCACAGAACAGCTAGTTAATGCTCCCTCTGTGAATGGCCTGATTCGATCCGTTGTTCGCTCTTTCTCAGACTTCTAAATTTCACTTTTGAGTAATCAATTATGTATGGATGCACGCAGAACATAATAAACAATGTAACAATGAAAGGTCCAATCTTCAAATAAAAAACAAGCCCACAGTAGTCTGTAGAGTATCCACCCCTCAAAAAAATGTCACCAAGACCAGGATCAAAACCAGAATTCACTATACCACTGACTAAATTACTGATACTATAAATAGAATTACTTTATGCCCCATGGGGATGGTTTATAATAATCTCTCTTATACAGTGATAATGATGTCTCCAAAGTGAACCAGAAATACAAATAAACAATAAACATATGAATGTATTTGGGGCTTGCACTGAATCATAGCCCTATGCTAAAAACAATTAGTTCTTATGACATGGCTCTACTCCATACTCACCCTCAGGATGAGATCACTGATGATATTGGTGCTCGATTAGCAAAGTGTGGTGAAGAGATCAGATGGTGCCCATCTATTAGAAAGAATAAAGGCTGGGGTCTTCAAAGCTTGTCTTGCTAAGTGAGGCATCAACTAAATCCATACAGAAGAAGCACACCAGACTGTGACATGCAAGGAATGTAAATAATAAAATCTAAATCTAAAAGAGGGAACAGTATCAGAACTTAAATTCTGAACACCTGGTTTGCTGACAGTGGCATCCCAAAATGCATTTGCAGGATTAACCCTTTCTTGAATCCCCTCTGACCACAGTGGAGGAATGTTAATGGCCTTGCTGTCAGACAGAGAGCACTGTCAAGTCCATTATGGCAGAGGTGGTTAAAAAATGGGATACTTTATCATTAATCTCCCCTTTGAACCATTTAACGTTTTTTTCAGTTTTAAATATTTTGTGCTTTTTCAATTGAAGTTTTTCAGCTTTGTTTTTTTTTTCATTATTGTTTTTGTTTCTTGTTTGTGTTCTGTATGATCTTCTGTTTATTAAATCCAGAGATTTTCATTTCTATTACTATAGAGATAGTAACTGGTTTAACAATTTCCTAGGGCAGTGGCAGGGGCGGTCAGGGGATAAAATGGGAGCTAACAACAGGTACCAGAAAAAAAGAAAAATTTCTGAAATTGATAGTTGTGATGATTGCATTACTCTTTTTAAATATGATTGAACTATAAAATTGTATGATATGCTCATGAACTTTTTTAAAACACAGAATTCAACAGCCTACAGTAGCTTGCCAAAATTCTCCAAAATAAAATTTCTCTACACAATCTCCCTTTTCTTGATCAAAAGACAATCGCAAAGCAAATGGGTTTTTTTTCTTAATCATTTTATTAGTTGCTCATACAACTCTTATCACAATCCATACACCCATCCATTGTATTGAGCACATTTGTACATTTTTTGTCATCATTTTCAAAACATTTTCTTGCTACTTGAGCCCTCGATATCAGCTCTTCATTTTTTCCCTCCCTCTTGTACCCTCCCTTGATAATTTATAAATCATTTCTATTTTTCATGTCTCTCATTGACCAATGTCTCCCTTCACCCACTTTTCTGTTGTCCTTCCCCCTGGGATAGGATTATTTGTAGATCAGTTTCCCTTGTCTCCCCCAACCTTCCCCCTACCCTTCTGGTAGTGCTACTCTCAATATTGCCTGAAGGTGTTATCTGTCCTAGATTTCCTATGTTTCCAGCTCTTATCTATACCCATGTGCATGTTCTGGTGTAGCCAGATTAGTAAAGTAGACTTGGGATAATGATATTGGGGAGGGGGCATTAAAGAACTAGAGGAAATTTGTATTTTTATTGGTGCTATGCTACACCCTGACTGGCTCATCTCTTCCTTGTGACCCTTCTGTAAGGGGATGTCCAATTGCCCACAGATGGATTTTGGGTCTCCACTCCGCACTCCCTCTCGTTCACAATGATATGATTTTTTGTTCTGGATCTTTGATGACTGATACCTGATCCCATCAACACCTGGTGATCACACAGGCTGATGTGCTTTATCCATGAGGGCTTTGCTGCTTCTCAGCTAGATGACCACTTGTTTATCTTCAAGCTTTTAAAACCTCAGACACTATATATTTTGATAGCCAACCACCATCAGCTTTCTTCACCACATTTGCTTATGCATCCCTTTTTTTCCCCTTCAGTAGTCATGTTGGGAAGATGAGTATCACATAAGGTTGATTTGTTAGAATAAAGCTTTCTTTCATTGAGGGAGCACTTGAGTAGAGACCCAGTGTCTGTCTGCTACCATAATACTTAACATATAAATATATGGACATGGATATGTTTTCCTATCATTATACATAAACATATCAACATATGTACATGCCTATATTTAGACCTGTACCAATGTCCTTGGTCTCCTAGTTCTTTCCTCTATTTCCTTTTACTTTCCTCTTGTCCCATTATTATGTTCAGCCTTCATTCAGGTTTCAGTAATTCCTCTCAGTTACATTGCCCTTGATTAAGCCCAACCCGGTATCCTACACACCCTCCTCGCCATAGATTTCAGATCACTTGTTGTTCATTGGTCCCTAGGTTTGTTAACATCCCCTTCCTCCCCCCCAGACCTCTCTATTGTTTCCCTGCTTCATGTTGGTAGGTTGCCTTCATGTCCTCAAGAAAATTGTAAGGAGACTTAAAGAGGTATGTATGGGTTTAAGACTTATAGATTCTCTCAGGACAGTAATTTCAGGAGGTCAACCAGCCTTGATGGCTCTGGAAAATCTGTAAGGTATGAAATTATGAAATTCTGTTCTGCATTTACCCCCTTTGATCTGAATGCTTCTATGGACACATTGATCAAAATGCTCAGAATTGGTAGCTGGGCACTGTTTGTTCTGGTCTTTGGGGCAAAGGTTCTATTTATACATGGAAGTAATTCACCTCATCTGCTTCCCTATTCCTGATTCTCCTCCTTCCACTGGTGTTTCAGGCAAATAAAGTCTGATTGTTGTACTTATGTGGTCTCTTGCAAACTTTTAATGCCCTAGGACTACACAACAAACGGGGAGGTAGAACAGATACATCAAACATATTTGACCTGGGATATGTCTCACGAAACCATGATCCTAAACTTCCAAAACCAAGGAACGTCATCTCTTGAGGTGTTTGACTATACACAAGTTGTCTCAGCAGCTACTTTTTTTTGTGTGTTTCTGTTACTTTATAAATATATCAAATGCACAACTTTTGCCAATTCAACTTCCTACAGGTTGTCATAAGCAACATTCCCAAGAGAAGCAAAACCAATGAAGTATGTACAAGCTGGAACATCCCAACTCTCTGGGTAAGACATCATGCTGGAGGCTTCTCCTGACTTGGGCAGCTGCAGGGACTGATGAAATGAAGGTCAGCAGGTAGGATGTCAGACTGATAACGCACAGCCTGCAGAGGCGAATGAATCCTGACTAAAGTCTCAGGAACTGGAGGTCAGATGTGACAGCCAAAGGGAGGATCCAGCGTGAGTAAAACGTCAGAGAGCTTTGGCCGAACATCCATGGATATTGGATGCAGGCCACAGCCCTGAGGAAACACTCTTCCGTCTGATTGACTGCACATAGCATATCTCATCATGAAGATAACTATAATCTAATGGACCAAAAAAAGAAAGGATAACTACATCATAATAAAAAAAAAACCACTGAGAACCATGGCTCAGTCAAGTTGACCCGTAGCCTTAACCAACACACAGGTGTATAGCTTATTGACAGAAATTACGATGATCCGCTGGGCAACCCTACCCTTAATCAGTGTGCTTTTTTCCCCCACTGACCCCTATCCCTCTCTCTCCCCAATCCCTGGTGGACGGAACCAGGTTGACTAGAGGAACAAATCCAGTGACACTCATATATGTGTGTAAGAGAGTTTTATATTAACAAGCAATTCTATATCAAGCAAACCTCCAAGCCCAATTCAGACCAAGTCCATAAGTCCAATTCTAATCTATAAGTCCAACGCTAGTCCATAAAACCCTTTTCACATGCAACGACAAAGAAGGCAGGAACATCATCACCTGGTAAGTACAAAGTCTTGTGGATTCAATGATGGTGGTAGCATTACAGGTTTTTGGAAGCTCCCAGCGTGGCTCTTCAATAGGAAGGTGAAGGCAGAGAAGAAGAGGGAGTTCCCAGGATCCTCTTTATGAGAAGGTCATCCCCACAAGAAGGCACAATCAAACTGTGACCTGATTGACAGGCTAGACTTCACCCACGTTTCTATGGAAGCCATGTTGGCACAGAAAGCCTAACTGTAACACCTGGAACTCCTAGTGAACTTTGTTCTGCATATATTTGATAGTTCTTATATTTTTAAATAAGTAAGGCCATACAATATTTGTCCTGTTTTGTTGACTAGTTGAGTCAGTATAATGTCTTTGAGCTCCATCTACACTGTAACATACGATATAGCCTTTTAAATCTATTTTGCTGGGGAGAAATCTTAGAAGAAATTTCTGATTAAACTAGCAAAATCCTGTTGAGGCCAGGAGGTCAAACCAAACTTGCCATCATATTTCACCTACAGAACTCTCTGTTTGGGATGACTTACTCTTTTCCCAGATTCCAAAATATCCTAAGATTTCTGTTTCTTCCAGGAAGTGACCTTCATTACTCACTTATAAGTTGGAGAACTTTATAAGTCAGGTACCAAGGTATATTTTCTGGGCTGGTATTTTAGCCATGAGCTCCATAAAGTCCATCTTCATCCTTTAAAAGTATCTGATTCTCTGAGCATGGCTCTAACTTATGATGTTCTAATCAATGCTTGCTTATATAACCCAGATTTCCGACTACACTCAGCTGATAAAGGAGATAAGAATGGCTGGAAGACCTGTGAGTTGGGTTGTGGCATAACCACCAGGTCAGCAGGTCAAACCTACGAGTAAAGACTAATCTGTAAAGATTGACAGTCTCAGAAAGCCTATCTAGTCACTGTATGTTAGAATCAACTTCATGGCAGTGAGTTCGCCTTGAGGAAACAAAGGGGACAGGTTTTCACTGAGCTTAGGCGGATCATTATTTTGCCACAGAGAAAAGAATGCATAAAGAATTATGCAACCAGGCAAAAGAAACCAAACTCCCTGGCATTACGTCAACTCCAACTCATAGATTGATCTTCCAGCCTATCGCTTCCTCGGGAAGAGCATGGAAAAGTGGGAAGCTGTATCAGCAAAGCCATTTAGAAAACTGCACCCAGGTTCTTTTCATGTGTCCCTTTTAGAGAAAGACTCCGGCCTGTGCTTTGTTGACAGTTTCTCTGGTAAGCTGTAGATGATAAGGTTTTAAAATAGCCTTGGTTAATTTGTAAAAATAAATCTCAAAAATTAAAAACCAGATGAGAATTAATTGCAAAAGTAACGCAAATCAAATGTGATGGGTTGAATTATACGACCCCAAAATGTATGTCATAATTGACTAGGTCATAAATCTCAGTGACTTGGCAGTTATGTAATGCAGTTAATAGGTATATAATGATGTAATCACTCCCCACCACGTGATGATCTATGTCATTGTCCTCCATTTATGATGTGTTATAAATCTTGAGTCCTATGTGTTAATGAGGCAGAATTAGAATATGTTCATCAGGATTAGATTTGGGTTGTTTTAATAATATGCTAGCAGGAGGGTGGGATGCAACACCCTTACTCAGGTGACACACCTCACCTGCTATGTGATTTTCTGGTCTGTGGTCTGAATCCCCTTATGATATAAAATGAGAGAAAACCAGCTGATTGAGGGATCCCAGTACCATGAAGAAAGAAGGGCTGGGAGTGGACAGCATCCTTTGGATTCAAGGTTCCGATGCTGAAAGCCTCCTAGACCCAGAGAGAAACTGTTGCCACGACAAGGGATTCTGGGAGCACCGATGTTAAAAGGAAACAAGGGCCTCTTTTCTCAGAGCTGACAAAGAAAGTCTTTTCCTAGAGCTGGTATTTCTGAATTCAGAAATCTAACTTTTTTTTTCTTTTCCCCTTGACTCTATTTTATTTTTAATAAATCATTTTATTGGAGGCTCTTACAGCTTTTATAACAATCCATACGTCAATTGCATAAAGCACATTTGTACATATGTTACCATCATCATTTTCAAAGCATTTTCTTGCCACTTGAGCCCTTGGTATCAGCTCCTCTTTTCCCCCCTCCCTTTCATTCTTGTGAGCTCTTGATAAATTATAAGTTATCATTATTTTTATATATTACACCATCTGCTGTATCTCTTTACCCGTATTTCTGTTCTTTATCACCACCTCCCAAGGGGGAGTATACATAGATAATTGCAACCGGTTCCTCCTTTCTCCGCCTTCTCTCCCCACCTCCCCTCTACCCTCATGATACTGCTACTCCCATTACTGTTCCTGAGGGGTTTATCTGGCCTGGATTCCATGTGGCAAGAGCTCTTATCTGTACCAGTGTACATGCTCTGAGCTAGCCATTTTTGTAAGGTAGGACTATCTTGATAGTGGGGGCAGGGCAGGGCAGGGGGAAGCATGTCGTATGTTTCGTTGGTGCAGTACTGCTCCCTGGCTGACTCGTCCCTTCTTTGTGATCCTGCTGTGAAGGGATGTCCAATTGTCTATAGATGGGCTTTGGGTCTCCACACTGCTCCCCATCTGTATGATTGTGTGTTTGAAGTCTTTTGATGTCTGATACCTGATCCCATGAACACCGTGTGATCACACAAGCTCCGTGTGTGGATTTGGTTGCTTCCCTGCTGGATGGCTGCTTGTTAACTTTTCAGCTTTTAAGACCCCAGACCCTATATCTTGTTGTGTTAGTCCGGGTAGACTAGAAGAACAAATTTCATAGACACGCATATGGATATAAGGAAACGGTTTATATACAAGAGGAACAGGACATGGAGAAAACATCCCAGCCCAGTCCAGTTCAAAGTCATAAGTCCGATATTAACCCATATGCCCAAAAGCAGTCTATAAAGTCTCCTTCTGACTCACAAAGTCGCAGGTCAGTGGGTGCAGAGTCCCGGCGCTGGCAGGGGTCTCCACATGGCTCCTCACTTCCAGGACTCAGGGTCCATCAGCAGCATCCAGTGGTGGCAGAAGCAACTCATTGCTGGCAGAGGTCTCCATGTGGCTGCCCCAGCTTCAAAGGTCTGGCTCCATCAGGGCAAAGCCATGTGGCCTCTCCTCTGACTCCTCCAGCTTCTCGGATGCTGCCATCTTGTCTTGTCCCTGATTCATCATCTCTGACACTAATTCCCAACAGCTGGGAAAAATAGCTTCTCATCTTCACAAGGGAAATAACCTGAGAATTCCCAGAAGTCTTAGGAGAAAGCCATGCCCACATAGAGGCCTCATTATCTACTCAATGGCTATCTCCAGATTAACAGGTTAGATTCCACCCCTACATTTCAATCATAAAATTAACATAAGCACATGACTGCCACACTCGTAATAACCAGGCAACAACCACTTTCTTTACCATATTTGCTCATGTACCCATTTTGTCTTCAGCAATTGTGTTGGGAAGGTGAGCATCACAGAATGTCAAGTTATTAGAACTAAGCATACTTGTGCTGAGGGAGGGTTTGAGTAGAGGTCTAATGTCTGTCTGCTACTTAATACTTAACATATAAATTAGGTGCATAGATATTGCTATCATTATATCTTAATGTATTTACATATATACATGCCAATATTCATACCTCTATAAGTGGCTTTTGCCTCCTGGTTCTTTCCTCTATTTCCTTTTGCTTTACTCCTTTCCCAGTATCATGCTGGACAACCTTCATTCTGCTCTCAGTAAGTCCTCTGGGCTATATTGCATGTGATCAAACCCCACCAGGCATTCTATGCTCTCCCTGACACTAATTTCAGCTCTCTCCTCGTTTCCTTGTGCTTGGGTTGGTTTCTTCCACCCACCCCCACCCCCTTTACCCCCACCCCCTCCTCCCCTCACCCCCAACCCTTGGTCCCATTGTTATTGTTTTCTCTTAGGGATTGTAAACAACCCTGCCTATCTTAAATAGATAGACATGGGGGACTGGGACAGGAGGTGGGGTAAGGCTATATAAATAGTTCCAGGTTTGTATACTGACACTTATGAATGTATTCTAATAGGGTCTGATGAGGTGCCAAGCCCTGCCCCCAAGTCAGAAGTCTGTTTTTGAGATTCCTCCAGGACTTTATTGCTTTTCTGGTCTTGCTGCTCTGTTGCACTCCCTTCGTGATTCACCCCAGTGTGTGTGTGTGTGTGTGTGTGTGTGGTGGGGAGAGAGGGAGAGGGAGGGAGGCGGCAGACCTGGCACAGTACTGGCACTGTGTCTCCAGCGTTGTGCTGCCCTGGTAGCCCTGGGCATCGGTGAGGGAACGTCATGTCTCCTGGTGAGGCTGGCTTTATGGTCCTCTGTGCATTGGCTGCTCCAAGCCAGAACCGACATCTAACTTTCACATTGTGACACCGCGGCCGCAAAAATAAGCTCATGACATGGCAATCAGGAGAATGACACCGGGCAGTGTTTCACTCCGCTACGCATGTTGTGCATAGGGTCAAAATGAGTCAGAACCAACTTGACAGCACCTAAGAACAACAAAAACAAACAATGGCTTTATTATTAAAGCCATTTATTTGTGGTATTTCTGTTGTCACAGAAATAGATAGCTAAGACAGAAAAATAAAGTTGATTCAAGTGTTATGGCACTTTATGCAAAGTATCTCTAAATACAATGATTAGCTTTACTTTAAAAGAGGAGTGCATGGTCTATCTAACTTATGAAACTCTATGACCATAATACTTAGAGAGAAAATAACCTTTTATAAAACATATGATAACCATGAGAAAAAACATAGCATGAATATCAAGCATTTAAGATATACTAACAATATATCAAGACTTGGTTTTCTTGATAGTTTAATAGTAATAATATTCTAGAGGTAAACAATATGATTACCAGGTAAGTCACTGACTTTGATGCTGCTATATTTAAATTTAAAAAATCAAGTTGCTACTAAGTTTGACTTTTTGAAATCATTTTACTGGGGGCGCTTACAGATTAAAATTATTTTTAACATTGTCTTCTGTAGACCAAACACAAATATTTTGTGGCTTTCCATAAAATTTCAAGGTTGTCAGAAATTCGTCATGATGTTTCAAGGTTGTCAGTTCATTGAGAAATATTTGCATATCTAGGTAATCAAAGTGACATTAAAATACTGGAATAGTAAAAACCTAAATTTCCCTAAAAGCTCTGAGGCTTAGTTTTCAAAGATACAAAAGTATCTTAGGGTCAAACATACAAAAGTCAGCAAAAATTCAGCCTATTATATTGTGGCACAGAAACTTTGGTTATCAAGACAAATAACACACAAATAATAATAATAACAAACTTACGTAGTAGGTGAGGAAAATAAATAGCAAACCAAGGAAACAAGAACATCAAATTTAAACAAAAACTTCATAATCTTTCAGGCGCCTTACCAAATTGTTCCTCATTATGTTCTTAGATATTCTGAAACAAACTTAACACTTTTTTGAAGGTCTAATCTTGGGCATCTATGAGATCAAAACTAATTTCAATATTATTAAGATATAATATGGTCATTGTTGCCGACTCTAAATGATTCAATAATGGAATTTTTATTTAAACACACCCCAATTTGAATTTTTGATATGGTTAGTGTTAGTTTTATTTCACCAAGAAAACTGAATGGGGGTAATATGAACTCTGTGTCCCAGAACAGCATTGTGGGTTTTTTGGGGTTTTTTTGGTTTTGTTTTGTAGACCAGTAAAATCTGTAAATAATAGCTTACCAAAGCACAGCTTACCAAACTGGCGAAAATGAACACATTAATAAATAGATCCAAAATGATAACCTCGCTATTTCATACAAGCATAGGAAATATATATATGAGCTTAAGAAGTATGACTAGTAATCAGCTTCAGATTTCTTTCTTACTCAGGACTGAATTAGGTGTCCTCTAATGACCATCAAAGCCCATGAAAGCAACAGTCAAGAGATCAAAGGCTGCTGCATCGAGCAAAACTTCTCCACGAGCTCCCTTTCAAGTATTAAAGAGCAAAGCTGTCACTTGAAGACTAAGATGCACCTGACTTAAGCCAGGGTAGTTTCAATTGCCTCATATGTATGTGACAGTTGGGCAAAGCACAAAGAACAGACTGCATAAGAACGGATGCCTTTGAGTCACGGCGATGAGAAGAAGACCCCTAGCACCAGGAACTGCCAGAAGAACAAACAAGCCTGTCTTGGAAGCAGTGTCGTCAGAGCACTCTTTCGAAGCCAGGGTGGTAAGACTTCATCTCTTGTACTTTGGACACATTAATAGGAGAGAATAGTTCCTGGAAGCAGCCATCATGTTCAGTAAAGTAGGGTTTGAAAAAAAAGGAGGAAGACTATCAACAGCAACTGCAATAATGGGCTCAAAACACAGCAACAATCGTGAAGATGACTGAAGACGGGGCGATGTGTCTTTCTGTCAGACATAATGTTGCCATGAGTGGGAGTTGACTCAATGGCTCCTGACAACAACATCATCACACATGATTTAACTCAAATTCATGTCAATTCACATTAATGCTAATTTTGATAGATGGGCACCATCGGCTTTCTTCACCACATTTGCTTATGTGCTTACTTGTCTTCAGCAATTGTGTCTGGAAGGTGAGCATCATGGAATGCCAGGTTATTAGAACAAAGTATTCTTGCATTGAGGGAGTACTTGGGTGGAGACCAAATGTCCATCTGCCACTTTGGTACTAAATCTATAAATACATACACATAGATTTATTTTCCCATCATCATATATAAACATACTTACCTATGGACATACCTGTGCTTAGACCTCTATAAATGTCCATTGCCTCCTAGTTTTTTCCTCTATTTCCTTTTCTCTGGTCATTGTGTTCACGCAGAACCTGTACAGGGATCAAAAAGGTATTTGTGTAAACAGAACTAGGCAATTCTGCATGGCTTAAAATCAGGAAAGATGTACGTCTTTGGGCCGGCGTCGCACCAGGCTGCCCCCTGGACCAGGCAGCCCCTTGCGCCACTTTGCACCAATCTCACAAGGAGATGAACAACCGACTGAGCTTTGTAACTTCTGCCTCTGGCATTTCACAGAGTTTTTCTCCCTGGGCAGGGCACAGCCTCTACCCGGGCAAGGCACAGAGCTTTTAACATTCTGGAAAGCAATTTGAAAAAAGAGATGATTTGCCAATAGGTCATCTCCCAACCTGAAACTTGCAAACTTGGCAGAAGAAAACTCCCTATTTTTTCATCAGCCCACATGCCTGTAGCTCAAACCCTATATGTATCCCACTGCCCCTGGCCTAATTCTCAGGCCCGAGAATCGCCCAGGTGCTCAAGATGCTCCTGTATCTCTCTCTATGTTGTCCCTTCCCTTCCCAAAAGTCTTTCACCTCCAATAAAGCCTACATTTACCTTTCGTTCCTAACTAAGCTCTGTCTCCTTTCTGTGGCTCCATCTCAGTCTCTCAGTGTGTCAGGGTTATATTTTCTCACCACACTTATTCAATCTATATGCTGAGTAAATAATCCGAGAAACTGAATTATATGAAGAATAATTCAGCATTAGGATTGGAGGAAGGCCTACTAACCACAGGCATGCCGATTGTTTGGGCCGGGGATATACCATGCAGCCTTTCCCCCCAGCTCTCCCAAAGGACAGCCTGCTGGACTGTGTGGTCCCTTCCCCCACTTCTCAAAGCCAGAGCTGGACTGGGCAGTCCCTGTCTCCAGCATTCCAAGGAGCTTATCTCTCCAGATCGGGTCTGTACAGCCCCTTCCCTCAGCATTCCAGGAGGCAAAAAACAGATGATGTACTCACAGACGATATCCTGACTCAGACCTGCAACTGCTGCATCCGAAAGCCTCATTCCCCTGACCAGGGCATACGTCCTGGCTCAAGCCCTACATATGTCCCACTGCCTCACTGCCAGACGTGATTTCCCGGACCTAACTTAATAGGTCTCAGAACTTGCCCAGGAGCTCAAGATGCTTCTATCCCTTTCTCCGCTCTCCCTTCCTCTCCCAGGAGTTCTTTCCCTGCCTCAATAAGACCTTTCTTAACTTCACATTTCTGGCTGAATTCTATTTCTATTCTGTGTCTCCTTTCCACATATCACAGATGACGCCTTACTCGTTGAAAGCGTGGAGGACTTGAAGCACTTGCTGATGAAAGTGAGGGATTTCAACTCAATGTAAAGGAAACAAAAATGCTCACACTGGACTGTGGGATAGGAAGAGGCTTCTCCCCAGGTTGTCTCCTCCAAATATATGCCAAACCTAAGACGCTGCTTGATGCTCATGGTTGGAAGCTGTTGCAAGTAGGTCGGAGATTCTTCTCCCTAAGGGTTAACAGCCATTTAGAGCAATCAAACTGTATAGTCTGTCCTACCCTATGTAGGGCCCACTTCCTTCTGATCAGGTTAGGAGATTGTTTCCCCGAAGGAGAGGCCAAGGAGGTCAAGCCCACTCAAGGGTGACCAAGGTTAGGCTGCCATATTGAGTCTGGGATCTGCCCATCTTGTCACATGTGTAGCCCTAGTCCCTCCCCTTCTTATTACATATACACCCCAGCTCATCCCCTTTCTGTCATGCCTATGCCCCTTCCTGTGACGTGTGCGGTTACCTGTAATCACGCCCCTAAGTCTATATAGACCTTGGTCAGAAATAGGGAGAGAGATGCTCTCTCCACCCGCTCTGCGTGGACCTGGCTGTGAGATCACGGCCATCGCAGAGGTGAGCATGCTAATGTCAATGTGTCTGACTCCTTTAGTTCACTCGCTCCTCTCTCTGTCCTACCTTCCAAGACTTTCCTATAATGTTTATACATCTTAACCATACAATTGCTCTTACAAACCACCCGCCCCCCCCCGGTAGTGTTCGGGGCTGGTCTCCCCACACATCGGACCAATAAGTGACATCATGATAAATTGCAGAAAAGGCTCAAGGATTTCAGCTTACTTGGATCCATAATTAACGTTGATGGAAACAACAGTCGAGAGACTCAACACTGTATCGTACGGGGTGAACGGAGCAGCCGAACTGTGAGGACATAGCGCTACAGGACCAGCCGGGGGCTGATAGAAACATAAAAAGGCTTGGCACTCAGCCCAAGCCAAGGGAGCTCTAGTCTGATACTCTAGAAGCCCTCACAGTGATAGCACAGTCTAGTGGGGGAAATGCTACAGGCATAAATCGTGAATGGGGTCAGTCTCCACACAAGCAAGGGAGGGCCAGCCTTGGCAAAACTAATCCCATTCCCTGAGTAGCAGCTCTGCATGGTCCCCAGATAAAGACACCCCAACTGCTCCCAAAGCACAAAAAAAAAGCGTGCTTTTTTAAAAGTCTCTTTGTGGAGCAGTTAATATACACCTGATCCATTAGTAATGTATGAGCATAATACAAATAGAAACTACAGCAGCGGTTTTACAAAGGACAGGCAGGGACTTTGGGCATGACACAAAAGCCACCAGCTTTGGGATTCAGCAGTCTCTCCTGGTTCATAGACCTAGCTATACACCAGCTGTCCCATGACTCTAGCCCCTGGCCACCACCACAAGCCATTCCGATGAGCATCCAGACCTCTGAGTAGGTTATTGCTTCAGTCCTTCCTCCAACACCACCAGGTAGGTGGCAGATATGGAGCCCATTCCCCTGCCCTCACTGGGTTACCTCCATCACTCAAAAAGAGTGAACACCACCCCCTCTGATCTCACTCACCAGAGGTCTAGTCCCTTAAGACAATCAACATAAATCCTAAGAATACAGGGCTCTCAGTCATACTAGACATCGAAATCATCCCCTTAGCCTTAGTCTCCACCCTACTCTGACATCCCATAAGATCACAAGGTAGTGAAACATCATATTGTCTCCAACTGCTTATAAATTCTCTGCTTGGCATAGTCTAGATTTCCTCCCATGACAAGGTTTAGACCCCAATAGGTTTTTGTTGGTATTGTTATTATTCTGTATTCTATCCTTCCTATACTGTTCCCCTTCTTTAAAACAAAATTGTGCACTATTCTTATAATTCACCTTAATCAGAACTTCCTCATCTGGTGATTTACATAAGGACAAGAAAAATATATGTTATCACATTACTTTTAGCATTCAATTTAATTTGTTTATTTCTACTCCCTCCATTCACCATCAGTCCAGATGTCAGCACCCACATCAGAGACAAAACTCCTGGGCAAAGTTTAGAGCCCAAGCAAGCGTAGTTTATCAGCTGTTCTGCTTCTCTCTCTAGTACTATCTTTTCTATTTTCATTTTAATATGTTGTCTTTTGCCCTTTCCTTAATTTTAATATCTAAACTTTCATTCCATAACTCTTTTATTTTCTCAGCAAACATTTTCTGTCCTTCCTAGCCTCATAAAACCAATTGCTAACACTGCTCTTACATTTCCCCCTCTTTTTTCTATCAAATATTATAATTTGCTTCTCCATCACTACAAAAAAGGGCATTTTGGGAGTCTAACTGCCTTTCTTTTACCCACCAAATACCAACAATACTTCCTCCCCAGGGGGCCCATAGGTCACTTTGCCTTTAGACCATGGACTTTCACAGATGCTCAACAAGAACTAGCCCCATTCGAGGGGTGAGCCCCAGAGAAAGGATGGAGGGTGGCGGGGAGGAAGCACATGTCCAGCATTAGGGTTGGAGGTTAGCAAGAAGACAAGCTTTTCTGAGCCTTTCTTCTCTGTCCCCATGTCCTCCAGTGTTCTTAGAGGCTCCACTGTCTGTGGGCAGTGCTTATCTGAACAAGTGACTCACCCCCAAGCCCAGCCTTCCCCGGCTGCCTGTCCTGTTCTTTCCAAGTGTCTTAGTCTGGGAGCTCCACTGGAGCCTGCCCACCCTGGGTGGCTCTGCTGGTATTTGAACTATAGTGACATAGCTCCCACATCATGGCAACAAGTGCAGTGGGAGCCACCCGCAGAAGTCAGCCACTCATCTGATCACCTGAGTTCAAGTAAAGGTCTTAGCGTCACTGACATCTCCTACAGAGACCTAACCTCTGAGGTGACCAGGCGCAGATCCGTCATGCTCATCAGAGAAGAAACGATTGCCAAACTATACGGCAAAGCCCATTGTGATTTCGGTGCAGAACAAGTGCCTTATTCTAGCGTGGCCTACCTCGCCATCCCACCAGCCCCGCCTTTGTGTCCAGCCATGGATTCCATGGACTCCGAAGCACAGAACTCCAGATGATCGTCCCACTGAAGTCCTGGGGGTTTGCTTTGACGACCCTCGTTGAAGATCTTGGTCCTTTCCCATTTCCAACTTCTGTTGAAGCCACTGCTGAGCGTTGTTCATCTCCACACTTTCTGTGCTTTCTGTTGTTCCAGCCCAGCCAATGCTATTGTAAATTTAGTGCACGTGTCGGAGTCAATTCTTACTGAATTAAAGACAATGATTGGGGAAGAAAGAAAGAAAGAGAAGGAAAAAAGGACTTGCCTCCTTGTGCTAGATCATGAACTTTAGACCAGTCAACCCGCTCTCATCATCCCCTCTTTTTTCCTGTAGAGCAAGTTCATAGGTGTCAGTGGCTAAAGTCAAATGAAGGTGTCAGTGGCCATCTCTCTCTCTCTTTTTTAAATTCCCGCACCCCCTACCCAGAATCCATGTCATACAACACAATCCCATGTAACATACTTTACAGTTTTCACTAGTTTGCTTTTACGGATTCAAGGTGTTCATGATTTCTTCAAAGACTCAAACCAAAGCTCCTTTCATTCATCCTTAATGCTCTGGCTACCTAACTTTCAATCCTATACCAGGGACCACTATGCCCCAAGACTTTTTGCAGTTTTAGATTCCTTTATTCATGTAAGATACCTTTTGATTTCAAGTGTAAATACAATTTTTTGCTATGTGTACTTTACTGAAATACCATGACTTAATTTAAGTATATAAATATATGTACATGTATTTAATTAAGCATACACAGAAACATATGTGTGTAGCTATATGTTTGCCATTCTCTCTATTACTATGTGTGAGTTGATCTGAATTAGTTCAAGCCATCATGTTTACAAAATTGTAAGTCTTCAGTATCAATTTCCTAGCTTGTAAGAAAAGGTGTTCACATTACATCACCCACCGTGCTCTTTCATATCTATGACACATCTCTGCATGTGCACTTCCAAGAAGGAAAGTAAGACTAGATATCAAGTTTGCTCTCTCCTTCTCACTGTTTTTAAAATCAACTTGTGATGTGAGGTGAATCGATGAACTTTACTGAGCTAAATTTTACCCATCTATAAAACAAAAGACTGAGATTGTAATGTTACAAATAAATTATGTCTTTGAGCAAATTAAAAATGGATAAGTTTTGAGGCAAGGCCTACTCTATTCCTACTATTCTAATATTTAATTATTCAAGATTTTGGGCATGATTCTTTATGTCCTATACTATTTAAAAAATTGTTTGTCACACCTCTTAATTTGTGATTTTTTTTTACATTCTGTTTATTTATTTTGCATTTTTGTAGTTGGTAGATCTTTTTATCTTTTTTGGGGGGGAGGCAGTGGCTGTCTCTTTATTGCTGCATCTCTCCCATTTCCACTCAACAAGTAGGTCTAGGTGGTCACCTAACAAGTATCTCAGTCTGCCTTCAGACTTCCTTTAATGTTCACTCCTAAAAAGAAGTTTTCTTCATGGTTCCAGATTTTTGCCAGCTTCTGACAAATACCACTGGTTCCTAAGTAGTCCAAAGCACTGGGTAGGACATATCTTTTCAAAATTTTCTTTGCAGGCATGGCCTAAAGTCATCTAAAGATCAAATTTTAATGGCTGGAAGCAAGTGGGCTTACAAGCTTTCTATTTTCATACTTCTCATATTCTTTCCAGAAAACAACCAAAAAAACAGCGTGACTTTATCTGACCTCTTGACTCGCCAAAGAAGAAAAACTACCATGAGGAAGAGGTCAAACAAAAGTCTACTCTCCATCTTATGATTTGTTTCTCCAGTACTCCATTCCCAAGGCATCATAAAGTGTTAGTCTGGGTAAACTAGGGGAACAAATCCACAGAAACTCATATGTATAAGACATAGTTTTATATAAACAGAAAGTGTACATTAAGAAAGTTTCCCAACCCAGTGCTTTCCAAGCCCATAAGTCCGACATTAGCCCCTATGTCAGACACTGATCTACAAAGTCCTCCTCAATCTCACAGAACACCCGCAATGACACCAACTACAGGAGGAAAGCTGAATCAGTGAATGTGTCAGCATCTCCGAGTTCACAGGGGTCTCCACGCGGCTGCTCCAGCACACAGGGCTGCATCGGGGTAGGTCCATGTGGCTTCTCACTTTCTTGCAGGAAGTGAGCCTTGCCAACTGAAGCAGGGA